>UCQR01111479.1:0-12009 GCA_900474235.1 Cecidostiba semifascia | reverse complement strand
GTACTAGTTTGGACCTAAAAATTATCAATATGGAGAAATCCAAGAAAAAAATGCACTTTCTCGGGAGTCCCAGAATCTCGAAATTTTTTATTTTTAGTCTTCGGCTTCCGGACTCTTTCATCTATCTTGTTTTATATGCTTAAAAATGAAGAAATTAAGAACTGGACTTAGGCGGTTCCTCCGGGTACGGTTTGCGGGTGGCTGGACTTGGTGGTTATGCGCATGGCTGTTACAGGAGTATTTATTGCCCCTTGGCATGTTCCGACATTTTTACATGAAAAGTACTTGTTTTAAGATATGAAAGCCAGTCCTAACTCAACTTGACTCAAAACTGGACTTAGGTGGTTCTTCCTCGGAGCCATAGAATGTATTCTTGTAATTAGCGAAATTTTTCTCAAATATGGACCAAAACGAAAATCCACTCCACTTGATGTTAAATCAAGGTTTGATTGAGAAGAATCCATTAAAATCAACCGTTGCAGTTTTCCAAATGCGAACGGAAGAAGAATTTAAGTGAGAAAAAATTAAAAATCAGTACGAACATTAACGTCGCGATTTCTCGAAAACACGAAAAATGGACTTGGGGTGGTTATTCCGGGAACCCGCAGACATTTTTTGGGGTTCAGCCACCTGCGGCCTCCCGGTGGCTTATCGACTGTTTTGGGTTTTTGCGTTTTTATTATTATCCATGAATTTTTATCATGCATTCACCCGCCAGTGTTATGTTTGTTTTGTAGAGTCGATACTTTTGTGTTCGGAAATTATGTGTCGTATGTCACACATTCTGTTATAGGCTTTAATACCAGATCCATATATACACTCAACAACAGCAACTCCCTTCCTTAATTAAATGTGAAGCCACACCTGAGCGATCGCAAAAGTATTTTCTAGGCTAAACGCTGATTAACTTTGACGATCGCCCAAGAAAGTATCTTATTATTGACAGTCGTTACACTGATTATTGACTCGTCTGCAGTTTTTATGTATAAGTTACTCAAGAGCATACACATAAATCTAACGATCGGCATCGACCTTTTCACAACATTCACACGTGTTCCTATATACACTCGTATAGTATACATTCTCCAATCGACACCTGTTGATTGAACAGTCGCAAGTCTAACACATGCGAACTCTGACTCTTGACACGATAGCATGACAAAGGCAATAGAGCTTGAAAATTCATGCAGAATTATCGAGGCCAGACAGCGCTGCATTTCGCTTTACCCGCGCGCAGCACTGTTAATTTTTGTTAAAGAAAAGAAAAAGAAAATAGCTTATTCAGATACCCGGAAAATTACGGATGTACGACGACGTGAAAATTGCGCACATATTTTATGAGAATTTTTACGATGCTGCTTTGCGTAGCTTCGACTGTTTTTTCTGGATTCCATACGGATCTTTTGAGATAGAGCGTTGACGCTCTGCTGATGCATGTGCTGTATGGATCCTGCGAAGGTTGATGCGCGGGATGCTTTTTTGCTTTGAACTCTGACGTTGCGAACTTATGGATTTTAATGATTTTTCGGGCTTTATGAGTTTTCACGTAATAGCTCTTTACGTGCACGAGACGCAATCTGCAAGGCGTCTCATTGTCGAATGAAAAATAATAATTTGATATTCAGCTGAATATTTTTTTCTAAATATGTCCTATACAACTGTTAAAAATTCAATTTCCATGCATTTATCATCTCTATCCTGTTGAACTTCTGCTCTTTTGCACAGGTGTCGTGTCTCAAGTGATAAAAAGTTTGCCGAACTTTTGAATTATGAGAGAAAAAAAGAGAGATCATTGAACTACATTGTGCGACGAAGTTGAAGTCGATTTGTTTTGCAACTTCCTATAAGCGTGTATACACGTGATCGTTGAATGTTAACTTGGCGCATCGTTCAAACGCTATATACTTATGACTACGTGACCCAACAAGAATTTCGAGAATTTCGACTATCCAAATTGTGTTACAGAAGTTTAGTTTATTCCATATACATTATACATAGACTAATTTCTCATTCTCCCCTTAATCAAAAGCTTCAGCTGTTAATCGGCATCAATACTTGTTTAAAAGTAGCAGTCTCCCGTTATTCATCGCCAATTTGTTCTATAAATTACGCCAATTTCCATTTCAAATACAGCTCTGGCGAGCCTGAAAAAAAATTTGAAAATTCGAAACACAAAGGTCGATAAACGTATACAAGTATAATCAGTGTCCTAATACAAAAAAGCGAATTATGGTTTTTAACGTTGCAGAGCAAAGAGAAGATGATGCGTGGAGCCAGGAGAGGTTGCGTCAGGTTGAAGGGAGCCGTGATCGGAATCGACGACGAGGACGACAGCACCTTCACGATAACCACTTCGTCGAGCAAAGACGACCCCAAGACATTTCATTTTCAGACGCGCAACGGCGAAGAGCGCGAGAGATGGGTTCGCGCGCTCGAGGATACGATACTCCGACATTCGCACACGGTAATGTTCTACTTTTTATTTGTTGAGTGTAATTAAAAAATACAAGACAAAAGTTGTTTGCACGCGACTTAAAAAAAAAAAAAACTACTTTCGACTTCTTACATTTCTATCACGAACACCACATAATATATGTATAATAGAGTATAAGAGACTGCATTAGCATTTTAAATTCCATTCTCACGTCATAGTGCAGGTTTTGTGGATTGTTCCGTAACTGTAGATACTTTATATGCCGCAGTTATTTAGAGTATACAAAAGCGCAATGATGTAATTCGAACTTTGTAGAAAACCGTATAAACTATATTAGGTACGAATTTTTACTGCGCAATACTTTTATTATAAATGAGCAAATATTTATGTATAATAATACTTGACAATTAACAGTAAAGTTTTTACATATATTGTAAAAAAGCATTGGACATTTCACGGAACACTGTGATAATCAAAGTTATCTCTATTTTAATTATATGTTCCAGCGATGGGATCCACGCAAGCCACCTCCGAAACACGACTTTGACCGGAAAGTTGCGGAGGCGGACGCATACCTGCAGCTCCTGATCGACCAGATCAAGCTGATCGAGCAGAAGCAGAAGGAGTTGGGCGACGACAACGAGGAGAAGAAGCAGCGCTACACGGAAATACTGCGACAAGCCAACTCCATGCTCAACTCGGTCAAGCACGCCATCGTTCATCTGCAAATTGCCAAGGCATGTGTCTCTAATACGCATGATGCCTTGTGTCGAGTAATCAGACCGATTTGTTTTTTATTTTGTCATTATTTACTAATTCATTTCTTTCGCATTTTTCCTCCAGTTCAGTTGTTATCCCTCCCTCCCAACGAATCGCATGTCTGATTATTCTTCTATGTTTGTCCTGTCAAACGTCAGTGTTTAAATTAGAAAATATAAAAGATTTTTCTTTATTATCACGATTAACAAATACTAGTTGGAATCTTTTATCTTTTAACGCTTCTTGTGCATCGTCGCATCGACCAGACTTCGATTCCCACAATTGATTAACAAGATTCTGTATTGAATTGCAGAACACTGCCATTCCAGTCAATGGTATATACCAGGGGCCAACCGAACCAGTAAACATTACACCTTCACTAAAACATGGTTTTTATCAGCGAATTAATTAATTTCGTTTATTAACTGTCATGCTCATTTTAACCTTGCCATAACGCTGTATTTATAATATTTCAGTTACAGCCAGAGAACCGGATCCAACGGTGCAGACGGGCATCGAACTAGGCTCCGAATGCATCGAGCCCCGAGTTAGCAATTCAAATGGTTGGTCGATGCTCTGTTTATTTGTTTGTCATATTAATTGCTTCGTTTCGAAATGGATATCAATTGGGTTATGGATTTATGAGAGGACTTTGTTTTACATTTGAATGAATATGCGACCACATAAATTGCTAGTACATTTTTAATTATTATACTGTTCAGAGTAACGTAAGCAAGTTTCATTTTCTTGCAAACAAGTGAGATTAGAATTGCCGCAAATTGCTCACTTGAAATAAATAAGATCTCATTTGTTCTATTTGTGTTATTCGCCAAACTTCGGATGGTCATCGTTTCATTATTTATTTAAATCAATCATAATTGGAAATCTTCAATTTTCAGTTACTACCAGAAACCTTCCTGTGCCAGAGTACTCATATTCCTCGTCAGACGAAGATGAAGATTTTTACGACGCCGCCGACGAAATCTCGCCAACACCATCGCAGTCAGCTGCGTAAGTCGATTGTTTACCTCTCATTTAAGCATCTCACTTCCAAAGAATGTTTGCATTCCCATCCCCAACCCGTTCTACTTTCTCAGAGCAAGAGATGTCTAGTGAGTAATTTAATTTCTTGCTCTGCGCAAGCAGTACATTCTCGCTTTAAAACTCTTCGCATAATGTCATACTCGACGAATACGCTTTCATATTTGGAACTGAGATGCTCGTTAGTGTAGCCTCTTCAAGAGCAGGCGCTGACGTATGTGTGTAAATGTAAAATTGCAGGAAAAGACGCGAAGCCGAGAGAATACCGTCCGTGACTGAGAGCAGCCCGACAACGGACAACCGTCCCGCGGCAAAGACGCCGGCACCGCCGCCCATTAAGCACGACGGATCGATAGATTATGACGGTAGGATTTTTATTTTTATACGCTGCTATGCTCCGCACACGTGTATGCTTTGCACGCATGCGGCATTGCTCCGTTTTGGATTTGTTGTATTTTTGTCAAGGTGCTTCTGTAATTGACCTTTCACGCTCGGATGGAGTTTTATGTTAATTTTTTAACGCGCCTTTCTTTATTGGAAAAATTATTGCTGCTCGTTATTGTGTATTAAATGGAGAGCTGTTACAAAGTAATGCGTTTAATGCAATCAAGTTCTATACAAATAAAAAAAATTTTTAAAAATGGCAATAGTCGATTGCATGGTTACAATAAACTTGAAGATTTTATCACGAAACAAGTAGAATGCCATATGTTTAGATGACTTCGATAAATCTATGTATAAGCATTTAAATCGATATTTTTGTGACATTTTTCTTTTTGAATGAAAATGTCTAAGTGAAATAGACAATGTCTACTTTTGTTTCTATTATCATAATGAGCTTCAACTTAAAAATGTCAGGTTCATAGGTGAAGTTATTTAAAGTCACGCAATTTACTAATTAACATTCAATTAGGTGTAACGACCTTCATCTTGTAACTAAGATGATGTATTTTAGTGCGATATTCCAAAAAGGTTGTTGTTGAAAACTTAATTAAAAAAACTGCAGTTTTTGAAAAAATCGATTGAATGCAAGATAAGAACACCTTTTGAGCAAATATCAAAATATTCGCGCAAACCGCGTAAAAGTGCGTTATCGACACCAGCAAGAGTCGCTCTCTCTGTTACCCACCCACCTTCCACAAGCCTATATTGATTAAACACAGTACACCGAACCATCAGACCACTACCACCGCCGCCGCCGCCGCCGACCTATATGCCGGGATAGTACTTACAGCACTTGCGCGGCGCGCAACGCAAGCCACAGATGCAGTCACTGCCAGCGAAACATTAATGTTCAGTCTGTCCTGGTCCGGTCGCGCTGGGAGTAATAGTTGTACGCTAGCATCGATCATGACGTTCAACACCTCGAGATCGCACCGTCGCTGCTGCACCGATGTTCCTAATATGAAGATTTCGACTCTGCGACGTCGCTGCGACGACGAGAAGATCCTTGGTGCTGAGCAGCAGCTTATCCTTGGTCAGGACTAGAGAGACGAGAAAAGCCTGATCTTGCGATTGTCGCAATATCAGCGAAGAGACATCTGTAGTAATGGATACGTGCTGCCATAAGACACAACGAAACGATGTTCAAAACCGACGTAAATTGTGAGTTCCGACGGATGTGATCTGGCTGATAGAATGATTTGGATGTGCAAGAGTGTTTAGAGTGCGAGAGTAGTTTAAACTGGTTGAAAATAAATTATGACCGACTAAAAATAACGTTCAACCAAGTAGCTTGTCGCGAGAACGATGTTGTTTAGCGAGGATAATAAATTTAAGTAATGACCAAAAAAGGATAACGGTATAAATAAAATTACGTCACTTTCATTGTCACGTGATGTTTATAAATATAAAACAGCAGAAATATACTCTAATTTTCGTAATTATTGTGTAGGTTAATTTTAGTCTATTTAGTTAATTAACATGAGTCCGTAGTAACGCCTTAACGCATGAATAGCCAAGGATTACGACGTCTCGTAGGAGAATAATATAATATAGTATACAGTCCCAGTCTTTTATGACACCGAAATAATTGTAATTTATATCGTCGTCCAAATGAAAATCATTGAATTACCGAGCTTCTATTAATCAATTCATCGTCAGATGATTTATTCACGCGCTATAGACAAATCGATTCAAGCAAACGTATTTCTGTTTACAGCATTGTACGAGGAAGACAGCGACGACGGAGAGAGTAAGTTCATTCACAAGCTGCTTATATACGTAATCAAAACAAAGCGCGGCAAGATCTATCGCTTACGTCGCATCGACTTTTTTCAGTGGACTCCATGGAGAGCCATGGATCGGTGGTGACCCATCTGCTGTCCCAGGTAAAAATTGGCATGGACCTCACAAAAGTCGCGTTGCCAACTTTCATCTTGGAGCGACGATCGCTGCTAGAAATGTACGCGGATTACTTTGCCCATCCGGACCAGTTTGTGAGGTAATAAAACACTGCAAGTTTCCTTGCGTATGTAATAATTATACTCGGCACAGTGGGATTTGGGGAAATTGAATTAAGAAAGCTTTTAATTAATTAAGATAAGCTTTCCTCGTGATGTAATCGAATTAATTATTTAGAAATTATTCGATAATAATATCCATCGTAGTTCAGTTAACGGCCAATTAAAGCGAGCCAAATCTTCCCATCTTTAGTGCGAACCGGTATAACGTAATGTGTTTATATAATCACTTCAGAAATTTCAGCTCCCAAGTGGCTTTATTATTTGAAGAATTTTTCGAGCAGAAATGTATTGTTTGCATTCCTCGGAGACTTGTACTTTGTGTACACTTCTGACTTTGAAAGTTTCTCAACACTGTAACCTGTTCTATAGTAAACAGAGAGAAAGCCACTCTTATCCTTTGAAATATAATAACAATGTTTTATTTGAAAGACAGTAATTGCATGCGTAATTCATCAATAAATCTCGGCTCACCACACCAAAAAATAACTCCGTCGGCCAAGCTAAATTATTCACCCCTCGATAATTCACATTCGACTGGGCTGCTCCACCCTCTCTGACTATTCATCCCTCATTAATTAGAACACTCAATCCAGCCTCACAATCTCCTCTCTGTCCCGCCTCTCTCTCTCTCTCTTTCTCTCTCTCTCTCTCTCTCTCTCTTTGACCCATTTACTAAAGAAAACGTCTCTCGCAAAGATGCTCATTCACCAGCGGCTTATTCAAACCCGTCTCCTTCGATCGACCCACTAAAAAGAGCGTCTGGCTTCTTTATCCACAGCATCGCGGACATGCCGACACCTAAGGAGCGGATGGTGCAGGTGGTCAAGTGGTACATGTGCAGCTTTCACGCGGGCCGCAAGTCTGGCGTCGCCAAGAAACCTTACAACCCGGTGCTCGGCGAGATCTTTCGTTGCTATTGGGACTTGCCGTCCGTTGTTGTCGATAAAGAGACGCCTTTAGCCGAGAACGGGCCGATTCCCTGGTGCAACGAGAATCAATTAACGTTCGTCGCCGAACAAGTTTCACACCATCCGCCCGGTAAGTGAACGATGATTCTTTTTTAGATCGTCTGATACCATTTTGTTATTTTCTACTGATTAAGTACGTCTCATGGCGATAGTTGCGTACCACAAGTATGCAATTAACTCTGCGATATGTGAAGCAAAGTTGTTGTATCACTCGGGTCTTTTATACTTCGTAAGTGCAGCGTGATATGCATAAAATTTGCTTTTATCTACGAACTTGAAAAAACAAAAGAAAAATAATGATCAGCGGTAAAAAGTTGTGCCGATAATTTACTTTTAATACTTCATGTTGGATATTTAAGGAGCACATCATTCTATTACAATTTACAACTTATCCAAATGTAATTTTTCGTTCTTTACACTGTAGAAATATTCATTTTTTTTTTATAATTACGGAAAATATATTTTATAATTCTATCAGCGAAATATCTAGCGAAATAGCTCTTTTTAAAGGTAACATTTTTACGACAGGGTGTACTTATACTTTTAATGAATTTAGCGTTGACGTTGTACGTAGTTTATTAATGTACAAAGAGGATGTCATATAAAATAGCCGTAGCTGAGCCAACAAACTAGATAGAGTCGCAGCGGAAATCACCTTGGAACGTCGAGAGCATCCAAGAATCACGGAGAATCTCAAATATTCTCACCGCAATGTCATACAAGTTCTTCTTCGACATTAATCTCGCGGTAAATTTGTATGAGAATATTGTCTTGGTCATGTATATATTTCAACTTCCTGAAATACTTTATCGACCTACTGGAGAATCTAAAAAAAAACCGTAGTTTTACGTGCATCCTCTGCACTCTGTAAAGTTTTATTGTGAAGCACAATAGCGTCGATTCAACTAAACTTTCACGGAGTATTTTAACAAAAGAAGAAGGATCGTGACTATTTTAGCAATCATGGTTTTACCTTAATATACCTTACGCATTTTGCGTATTTTTTTAATACATTCTAATATTTTTTCTAATATTTGCATAACTCATGTTTTTATTTAGATTGATAAGTACTAACAAATTCAGTTTTAGGATTCAATTTAAAATAATGAGAAATATTTTGATCATTGATCATATGACAGATAAAAATTCGTATTCTTGGTGCTATAAGAATAGAAACGATATTAAATATTTGACAGCTATATCGCGGGCCAAATATGTAATATGCTTTCTATACATGCATGCACTCGCATGAAAAAGCAGACACTAATAAGTACTTATTTTTCACTGTAATTTCTTTATTTTGCCCACGCACGCGGCAATGGTATTTTTACATATAATCAATAAGTTATAACGCTCCGAACGAGCTCTAATAAAAAGAACACGATTTCTTGACAATCGGCCAAATAACCACTACGCTGTTTCCATTTTTATTATGTGCTGCAAACCTTCAAAGTTAAACGCAGTATATAAGACGAGGAAAACTAAAAGTCCTTCTCTTAGTATTTTTTGGTCAATTCAACTGAATTTCTTATAATGTGTTCTATAAAGAATATGTAAATGAAATTCACAGCATCAAAATTCAGTTATATACTTTAATAAGAGCAAATTTTTCGCAAGGTTATGAAAACCAAAATAAAGAATATAAAAAAAAAGAAAATTGATGTAACGAGTAGTCTGTTTATACTCAACGTGTTACTACTTACGTAAATTTTAAATGAGTCTTGCTCTAATCGCGCACTTTCTCTCAGAAGATTAGCTGAAGTACTTAGTCAAAGAACTACTCCATCGCCACTTTTACAAGATTAACTTTTAATGCTATTAGCGTCATCGATTCTGTTATACCTTTATCAGTGTATCCGACTGCTGTTAATTGGGATAAATACTCTTATTCGTATCTAGACGATTTTTTAAAAACTATCTCTATTCTCTATTTTGAGTATTTCAATGAAGATTATCTTTCAACTATAATAAAGAAAGCAGCAAAATCAGTAATTATCTTGTTCTTTCATATTGCAGTAAGCGCATTCTACGCCGAGCACCCAACGAAAAAGATCAGCTTTGGCGCACATGTGTGGACGAAAAGTAAGTTCCTGGGTCTGAGCATCGGTGTGCACAACGTGGGCAAAGGATGGGTCAACCTACACCGGCACGACGAAGAGTACGTGCTGACCTTCCCAAACGGCTACGCCAGGTCGATCCTGACCGTACCATGGATCGAGTTAGGCGGCGCCACGAGCATTATATGCGCTCGTACCGGGTTTCAAGCCAACATAGAGTTCCTCACCAAACCCTTCTACGGCGGTAAACGTAATAGAATAACGTGCCAAGTCAGCGGGCCTGGCGATAAAAAGCCGTTCCTAACGATCAACGGCGACTGGAACGGAGCTATGGAGGCCAAGTGGGCCGATGGGGTCAGTTTTTTCATAATTATTATTTGGGTTTCGAAATTAAAAACTATGAAGTTTAGATTTGAAATTCTATGCGATAATTGTTTTGATTGCACAGTCCATGCATCGAGCACAGTAATCTTAACTTCGAACTTTAATAATGTAATATAACTAAAAGTACAATTTACGCGGGTTGGAATGAATGTACAGAATTTACAAGTATAAGTTATATACGCTAGATACCGACTGTGCCAATTCATATTGTACTGAGTACAGCATACTATGCCTTTATTTAAAGTTAAATGAGTCTTTGTTGAATATAAATAAATCCGATGAGCGAATAAGATTTTGAATATTAGGACAAAAGTTTAACATTGTTGCTTTTCTCGTACGAACAGAGAACAGAGATATTTGCGGATGTGAGGGAACAGAGGATAGAGAAGAAGATGGTTAAGCCGATGAGTGAGCAAGACGAGGATGAATCTCGCAAAGTCTGGCGTGAAGTTACCATGGGTCTTCGCATCAACGACATGGACAAGGCCACGGCCGCCAAATGTGCAATAGAACAAAAGCAACGGGACGATGTGCGATACCGCAAAGAGAACAACATCGGATGGCAAACAAAGGTTTTGATATAAGAGATTTTCTTATTTATGGATATTGTTAAAATCCTTATAAATTCAAATTGAGTATCGCTGTTGTAGCTTTTTAAAGAAACCAAAGACGGTGGCTGGCTGTACACGTCGCCGCTGGAGACGAGATTGCGGACTGCTGAAGCCACGTCGTCCGGTGCCGCAGCTTCGAGCACTGGGACCGAAGACCCTACGAACGTATCGTCGGCACAATCCAGCATATAAGGGGAATAACGATCGCATATTTTCTAATCGCACACAGTAATGATAATGATTATAATAATATAATTATAAATGATTATTTAAGTTGCAGGCCTATATACATATTATACTTTACCAAGTCTTTTTGGGTAATCTTAAAGGGATGTGAAAGTCATATTTTCAGGCAAGAAAATATTCTTTTGAAAATGTTCTTGGTATTGAAAGGTATTTATTGCTTAGGGCAATAAAATTGATATGTACTTGTTTATAATTTTTTATTATCTTATACATGCTTTATAATAACTCTAGTACAGTTTATGATTAATACACATAATAATAATAATAATAATAAATATAAATTGCAATATAATTACACCTGCAATCTGTCATATTTCTTTACAGTTTTACAAGTAACTTCTATACAAATATCGCATGAAAAACTCGCGTAAATAATTCACATCCCTTTAAAACACGTATTAAGATGTCCCCATGATTTAAATTTTACATATCTGTTGACCTACGAGATATACTTACTTTTGTACGTAAATTGTCCCCGTAAATTATAAAGCTTTCATCATCCTATTAAGTACTATTCCTGTTTGTTACTGATTGTTGAAAGTTTGTATGAGCGACAAACGTTATAATTATTGATGTCAATCTCTTTGGATTTCGGTACTTACATTTCGTAAATGTAAAGCACGAAAGAAATAGAAATATAGAAGAGAATAGCGAGAGCAAAAAAAGAGAGAATTTATAGTTGGCACGAACCTCACATATAGCTAAATATATATTATACGATTTTTTGGAAGTTCGAATTTTGCATTTTTAGTCGTTATCGTAGGAGCGCACTTCTTGAATGTTAAAAAAGAAAAATGAAATGTGGTTAATTTGTAAGAATGCAAATCTGATCTCTTAATGTTATACTAGTAACAAATTTTCTTCCCTCCTTTTTAAGGTCCCTCTTCACACTCGATATAGTACTACTAATATATATATAGTAAACGGGGAAAAACTACGACCCCGTTGCGCCATTAAATCTCGGCGAGGAAATTATATTTTGATCTCAATAAATTACCAACGATAGATTGTGATACGTAGATACCGCGGATCCGAGCACAGGCT
>UCQR01110641.1:0-16414 GCA_900474235.1 Cecidostiba semifascia | reverse complement strand
ATGAACATGTGTGCGAGTGTTTGCTCTTTTTTTTGGGAAAAATGGAGCAGATTTTTCTCTCGGTTACGGGCTGAATTAAGAATTAATGGGGATGGAATTTGTTCAAACACGAGCGTATGTCGATGAGCGTTTTTGTGCGTATTATAGGGAAAATATTAGATTGATCGTCTTTTTAGCTATTCATATGTGTTATACTAAACGCGGAGTAGTTTTATCGGCACAAAAAACAAGATCGATTTTCACACACTAAAAATAATTTCGAGATCATCGATCTTTCACGCACTCTCTCCACGTTATATACTACGGATTCTCAAATTTTTCTTCTTCAAAACCACACGCTCGCACTCAATATTTCCTCTTCGAAAGTTTGTTTTCCCCGTATATGTATATAGTACACATAAGATATATACTTCAAAATCAAAGCTAACGAGCGTCACGTTACCCGTTAGCCCGAAAGAAGCCAATTATAAAGCCGAAAACAAGCCAACCAACCCTCTGAAACTACTCTCCGCAGTGTAATGCCATATACATATAAGCAGTGCGGATGACAAATAGCGAAGCGGGTCCTTTTCAGCTACTCGTATTCCGGGAAAAGGATCTCTGCTCGGAAAAAAGCTACTGTGCGCGACATAAGGCGCCCGCACACACGCGTGTATAACGTATATACATATGACATTCATCGAAAAGTGCACGTTTGATTTCCGCTCGGCCGACCGCAAACGTGAAAAATCGGAGTGCGATTATTTGTCGGCTGTTATTATTATATATGTATAGGTATATAATATAACACGTGATCGAAAAGCGCGGTGTGCGTGAGCTTGCTCATATTATATGAGGGTAAATTATTTCGCCGAGGTATAATTGTCGGAGATATATGTGTAACGTACTTTTTCGCTGTTTGCTTTCGTAAGATTCGTATAAATATCAAACACACACGTGTATATAACCGTGTAATTTACCATGTACAGCAATAATACAATCGCTAATACTAATTTCTTCGAATTTCCCCGCAAACCCATGAAACCATTATACATCCGTTTCTTAAAAAGTCGGCAATAACAAAAAGCATATAACGATCAACCAACCCCATACGGGGCCTTATGTCCTTGCGCACACGCGTGCCTCATTACTCCATATCCCTTCTACTCTCTCACTTTCTCTATAAACGTATAATTGCACTTGCAGCCATGCCGGCGCGTGGCATTGGTCACCATTCGTTTTTTTTTTTTTTTTTTCAAAGTCGACGATAACGATCCACCGGACCGAGCTTAACGACATTCTAATAGCTCGCGCGAGCGAGCGGTAGACTATATATGTACTCGCGGGGGGTAGAATTAGCCCTTCTGTCGCGTGCCGGATGGCATGACGCGCGCGCGCGTCGAGTTTTATGCAGTTTGTATATGATGTAATATAGGTATAGTGAAAAGGTGCAGCGATTGATAATAATGCGTAGGCAGTAGGTGTGCATGCTTCCTTTTTTTTACGGAGTCATTAGTCAACGAGCTGTCGTTGCGATATGCAGTTGGATATTGCAGGGGGTCCCTACTCTCGCAGTGGTTGCACTCTCTTTCTCATTATAGTAGTTTCTTTTTTATAATATACTCGGCTGCAGCAGTGTGTGTCTCTCGTTGATTTCGAAAAAATCGTTATACTCGAATAAAAAAATTCGCACCTTTTTCATATAATACAAAAATAAGCATTTAGAGAGGCAGCGAAAGGTGCGCAAGTGTATATAATATAGAGCGCTTGCCACAAAAGCTGTGGCCCTAATTTCGGATAAAAAGAGTATACACGACCGAAAAAATATAATGTCTTTTCAAAAGAAACTAACAACGCGCACACACACCCCCGCAATTCACGGACAATCACGCGGGCCTTGTTATAAGCGCTGCACAAAAGTCGCGCGCGACGTTATTATTGCAACACACACACACACGCGCGGGTCGTTTCTAATTACACTTGGCATCGTCATGCGGGCTTGTATATAGGTATACGTTATACACGCATACAGATTGAAAACTGACCGCCCCGTTTTTCCCTAAATTGAATTTCCGAGCGGCGGTCCGCTACAGCCTCCCTCTCGTCAAAATATATCCAAAGAGAGAGAGAGAGAGAGACTATATACGGCTGCGCGTCAGACGGCGCCTGCAGCACACGTATATACGCATCAATGCAGCTGTCCCGCATTGCCCCGTATGCATATACATATAGCTGTATATAGGAGAAACAGACGGATACCTATATAGCTCGATTTTTCTCTCTCTCTCTCACTCGTAAAAATTCGACCGGATACGCTATACTCGCGTTTTTCTCTCTCTCGTTCTCTATGTATATAGGTAATACACGTTGTATATATATGCATACAGCCGTTGTGCATTACAACCGCGAACTCCGAGCAGATAACGTATGATTTTATATAGTCTGTCTGTGCGGGCGATCGGGTGCATGCGTGCCTGGCGCGACCGCGACGTGACGCGAATTAAGAGCGTCGCTATATATACGTATATAGGTAGTCGCGGCTGCGGTTATATGCGTGATGTGTATAGCGCATATATGGGGGAGAGTGCAGGAGTAATGATATATGTAGTGTACTACTACTATATATACTGTACGTACCTGTCATTGCTGCATCAGTTGCATTAATTTTTCTTTCGCGGCGACGGCGGCGGTTTCGATCATCATCAGTATTATATATATAGCCGCAAAAGGCCGGCTGAGTTTCGTATTTTTATTTGTTATTTACGACCGACGGCGCTGTGTGCACACAAACATCGCTCATCGCGTTCATTTTAAAAGGCATTGAAATTATCCACGCTCCAGATAATTCCCTTGAAAACCGCGCGCTTTTCCTAAACAAATTTATCCGAGAGACTTTGAGCGCTGCATATGCGACGAATCAAAGCGTGTCGAGAGATCAGTGCCACCCTCGCGCACGCAAGATGTGTATAATATGAGAAATATAAGTCAAAATCGTCAGAGAATAAGGCCGCGCGCACACCGGGGATGATTTTTATCCGGGAAAAGGTGTCTGCGACAAAGTATATGTATAGTGTCATCCGTATGGAACGGATTCGAGACGCGAGCTGTAGAGAAGGAAAATATTTGTCGAGCTACAGGGCTGCTGTTGCAAAAAGAAAGAATATATTGGTCAGTGTTAGAGGTGGAGAGACGTTATAGAATAAATTATCTAGTTTTTATGATGAACATCGGATATCTTGGTTCGATAGGCCAAAAAATGATAAATTTATGACATTAAATAGTATATAGTCGAGAGTGTCGTAAGTGCCCAAGACGGATATGAGTCTCAAAAAGTCACTTCCACCCTTATGGTTGTACACTCTGCTTTTTTTTATAAGGGCGCATGAATATGTAAAAAAGGATTAAAAAGTGAAGTAAGAAAGGGTAGGCAATTATATAGCATGGGCAGCCCATAATATAAGCAGTAGGCCCAATCGGGCACCTAAATCTCAACCCAGAATATCGAATAAACAGTATAGGCCCAACAGGGCAGTTTTGGCATAGGTGTTACACAAATGCTATAAGATTCTGCGGGCTGATTCTGATGGAAGAATAAGGAAAGAGCCATATACTATGGAGCTAGAAAGTTCAAGCGCTACATATTTATTTATTTATTTATTTATTTAATAAAATAAACAGGCATAGTTGCCCTTTACAAAATAGTTCGAGACAAAAAAGTTACACACGTATATATAGATACTACAACTGATTCCGCACGCACGATAATATATTTATAAGAAATCCTCGCGTATACAAGACATGTAAGAAATAAGTCAAAATCGTCAGAAGCTGGGCCGCAGGAATGATTTTTATCCGGAAAAAGCTGTCCGTCAAAGTATGGTGTCATCGGTGGAACGGATTTGAGACGCGCGCGAGAGCTGAGAAGGAAAATATTTGTCGAGCTGCGCGCCGCCACAAAAAGGAAAGAATAGACTCTATATACTGGCCAGTAGGGGTCGAGAGACGTAAAAGAATAAGAAGGTAGGAAAAAAAAACACACGAGACATCACACACACATACATCGGTGCAGCAGGAGAAATATATCCAGCGGAGACGAAGAAGAAGAAAGGGAACAGAGGGGGAAGTGGGCTATCGATTCGACGAAGCCGCGTTTTTTTTTCGCCAGTATTATAGAGTCGACTGTACACTCCTTGAAAGGGAGTAGTATAGCTCCTTCTTTTGATTTCTCAAAAGACGATATTCTTTTTGTATATGCGACGATGTTTGCTCGTCGGATTTTACGACTCGATATAGTAGCCTTGTGTGTATACCTATATGTATGTGTGCAGATGACGATCGATACTCGCGGGCGAGTATCGTCGGTTATATTGAAAAATAGCACGACGATTTGTAATTAGGAGGCGTGGTGATGTTCTCTGTTTTTTTTTTGAGTTTCACTCTGCGCGGGAAAATCACGACGTGTCTTGGAAATTCACGCGAGTTTGAGGAAACTAGCGCGTGATGGAGGAGAATTAATCTTCTGTGTGATGGAAATAACGGGGAGTTTTTTTTTAAGGGCGGGATCGCTTGGATTTTTTAAGACGATTCTAATGATTTCCGGTGAAAACTGAAAAATGGCATTGCCGATCATAATATTGAGTTTGGGATTGAAAAATTGTTTTTGAATTTTTTAACGCACGCGCGGTGATTGACGATCCGATAGTTATAAAGAAATGTACGTTATATAGTTAAAAGCAATAGTATACCAACTACTTACTAATTTTATTGCAAATATATCCTAGTTTGAAAAATAACTGCCTACTTCACCTACTGATGAACATTTCAATTTTCCACCGTGAGTTTTGAAAAATCTCGCCACATTGATTACCGTCACCATATAATACCACATCTCGAAGGGCGTGTGCTTTATTGCCGCGAATCGATCACCCGTTAGCTAGAGGACTAGACCCCTTTCACTTCTCCTCTGTAATACACGTATATACGTGTACCTCGAGCTAGCTCACGGAATGACTAAATTCGGCCCCGGTCGATTCGGCAATTTGTATCCGTGAGTGATAAAAGGGCTAGAGAGAGCAGCGAAGGATCGAGTCTATTCTCGGACCCCTTTTCAAGTGCGCGGACATCAATGCTATAATATATAGAGCGACGCGACGAGTGATGTGTATATATATCTTGGAAAATCGATGCGCTTGGAGTGTCTGATGATGATATGAATAAATATTTTTCGAAGCTGAAATTCGCTTGGGTAAATATAATATACACGGCTGTGAATTATTTGAATTTGAATAATATTCTGTAATGATGTTGACGCAAATATATAAGCGAGCTAATGATTTGACTGCGGGGATGTTTGCTTACGGTTATGCAACCTGTTTGAATGTCAAATATATACACTTTATGCGGTCTCGAGAGAGGGATGCAAAGGGCTTGATTGGGTTTTACGCTTCGATGTATGTCGTTGGTACAAAGGACAATTATTAATATTTATTGAAACGTGACGCTGTGCTCTTATGAATATATAAATTTGCATTATAATTACTTGTTTCCGAATCGATGAATATACAACGTCGAAATTAATTGGCTCGATGCAAAGATTGCAGAATCCAATTGAAAGAAAAAAGAAAGAGACAGTAGTAAAAGATTTTATCCACATCAATTTCCCACAGAACTATATCAACCGCTCTCTCTCTCTCTCTCTCTCTCTCTCTCCTGCACTCTATTTCTCACTGTCCACTATACAGTCGTTTATGAAAAATCGTTCGAGTGCCAATCCTACTTTTCCTCTCCATCCACACCACAACACACTGTAATAGACAATGCGCCAAAAATCCAAGTACGTACATGGCATTCCACGCGACGATTTCCATGACAAATGATGCAAGAGCATTGCATATATCGGTTAAACGTCGTGTCCAGCTCCTGCGTATATACAGTATACAGTATAGACTATAGAACGCGACAATAGCCCTCGAAGGCGCGCGCTCTCTCGCGCGGGCTTTCGATGAAAAATCGACATTTACCGCCCCGCGGAGAACACACGCAGCTCTCGTCATATAATAGGGAGAAGGACTGGAGGATTCGTCAACGATGCTATATACACTCGCTTCATGAAGGAGTCTTCTCTCGCAAGCTGCTACTCCACCCTGTGTGTGTGTGTGTGTGTGTGTGTGTGTATAACATACCCGTTGCTTTACGACTTTCTGTGTTATAATACTATACATATAAGCATTGAATAAGAAGACGCGCGCGTCTATAGGAAAAGATATTCTCCGAGGTTTTCATATTATAGGTGGGCGCGATTTTTTTTCTGAAAAATCGGCTACTACTGCCTACCGCGTCTTTTTCTATTCACTATATGTTGTACGTTTATGACGTCTGCCGGGGCTTTTGTACACTCGGCTCACGTACTATACCGATCTATTGCGCGCAAACGGAGTTACGAGAGATTCTCTACTCTCTGGTATACATAGACGGGTTCGTCCCACTCATTTTTTTTGTCCTCGGAGCTTTTCGATTTTGCTTTTTTTTTCTCGTCCACTATGACTCTGCGGGCGAGTTGGAACAGAGTCAAAACCGACATATGCAGATTCCGGCCAGTCAGTATATTTTTCGGTGTCCGAATAAACTTTTATAGTTTTTAAAATTTTTCCGTTATACACAATATCCGCAAGGGTGATGATAATACTCGCGAGAATAAATTGAAACGTCCAGTCGGACAATCGCGCCAAGGCAAATATTTATTCTCCATCAAAGATATCTCTTATATTATACTCGATAGACGCACTCGATGAGGGAGAGAGAAAAAGCCCTCGAGAACCCGTCAATAAGTCCATCTCGAGTCTTCACCGTCGCATATCCCATAAAACCGCATTCTCCCTTCGCGATGAGCATATTATATACGACCCCTACTGTAGAGTTCGATATTCTCTCTGAAAATTAATCGCCAGTGAGAAAGAGGAGGCGCATCGACTGACTCGGACAAATCTGTATTTTTGACGGCTATACTCTCGGGTCAACGTCAATCCTGATGTGGACACGTCCTCGAGTTTTATAAGATTCCCCTATACACTATATGTGGGGTGTGTATGTGTACACACACGTATACTTCTCCGGTTTCCCTCTATCTCTCTGTGATGGTCTGCGAAGTGGTCGATTACTCGGATTGCGCGCGTTTGGAAAAAAAAGTAGTTTTATACTTGTGTATATTTTTTGCTCGTTATATACAGGGATGCGTTTCAGTGAAAAAAAAAAAAAAAGATGGAAAATATACAATGTTTACGATTTATAAAAGAGACGGGGTGATGGACTGCCGTCATTATTTAGTCATTCAAGCTTTTTGCGGTGGATTATTTTTTTTTTGTTTCTAGTTTTTCCGAGCTGGGAAGTTTTATTTTTGTGTCGTATCGCGGTAAAAAAATCCGAGAGATAAATGATCATTAACCGTGTATATACCTCAATATCTTAAAAACACTATTTCTGCAAAGATAACTCGACCTAATTCCAATAAACTATATCATCCTCGTATCGGTCCATCCCCATACGCATATCGATTTCCTGGTAACAACACACACACACACATCTGCCGTGTGTCCAAAAGATAATAGCTGATGGATCCGTCAAGAGGGTGAGCCGCCGTATACCTATATATACTTGAATCATGTAGCAAAAGAAAGCTTTTAAAACTGTTGGAATAATTGCTGCTCTTTCTACACAGGCGCACGAGCGTATATAGTATGTGCGGCGCGTGCGGGGGTGTCCCCTTGGATCATTGAAAAAAGAACCGCTGCTGCCAGCTATTACTGCCTTGAAAGGAGGCAACTGCCGTGAGATTAGCGGAGGAGTCGCTTGCGCGTCTTGAATGGATGACACGCGTGTAAGGTACAGTCTTGGAGGAAAAGTCATCAGCTGATTGATGGTTGCGGGATATATGTGGCTGAAAAAGAGTCTTGTATTGCTGATTAATTTTCTTTTTTCTGATGTGTGTGTGTGTGTGTGTGTGTGTGTATATGGAGAAACTATAATGTCGACATCAGACACACAGTTTGTTGCTTTTCAAACACTTTCCACGCGCGAGTTAGCAGGATCCATTACCATAAAGGATTTTTCTTAGTCCTAAGCAAATATTTTTCCCCGAGCCACATCAGTTGCCTTATGTTAACCCTTTGACACACACACACGATAGTGCGGGCCTATGCATTAGCATAAACTAGCATATATAGCCTCCTGAAAGAAAAAGATTCACCAACTTTCGAAAGCGACTGTATATACATGTATATAGGTATATCGTGCGCGGGCGCAAATAATTCTTGCCATATGCATCAGTATATGTATATACAGTGTCCCTTTTCAAGTACGCATATATAAGGGTGAGTATAGAGCCCCGGGCTGTATACGTCGTCGTAATTTTGGAGAAAATTGTCGTGTCGGCTCTCTCCTCTCGATTGTCGCCGGGAAAGTTATGAGACCCTCGATCGGAGACTGGCCGATATTTACGAGGACCGCTGCTACTGCTGCTGGACATTCAGTGTACTTTTCTTCTTTCGATTTTTCGCCGATCGTCGGAGAAAGTGCGGAAGTGGTTTTTCTATATCGATGCTCGACTCTTCTTTTGAGACGGACGTGTAACGCTGCTGCGTTGGGACCATCAATTATCGGAAATAACGACTAATGTATAGAGGGACGTTCTTAAAAAGCATTTTCCGAGAGAGGACAGTACATACGTATAGCATCTCTTCTCGAGCAATTAATCCTCGAGATTCGATGTGAAAAGAGATCGTCGATTCCTCAAAATCTTGGAAGAAGATTGAAATCTTAAACACACATTCAAGTCAAATTACGCCTACTAATAGCTCCCTCGACGTCGACAAAAATCTCCTTCCAGTCCAGCAACGATAAGCCGCCTACTGACACACACACACATGCATGCATGCGTCATCCGATTTTGGCAATAAAAGCCGCAGATTAAGAAATCGCCTCCCAAATCCCGACCACAAAGTATATAGCAGAGCATCAGAAGCCTAAGAAGAAAAGCATCAGCCGCACGTGGCTCCGAAGAAACTATATATAGTCCCCAAGCGACCATCATGCACTCGATCATCCGCGCAAGGAGTCCAAGTCTACTATGCTAGTCCGAGGCGTCGAAAAATCGCGAGACCAGACCGCCCGCAGGCCTCCGCAGGCAGATGACACGGAGAGAGAGAGAGAGAGAGCCATTCAAGTGCGAAGAACTGGAATAGTGCTACAATTTTTCGACGAGTCCATCCGTCGTCCCTGATGTGCGTATTCTTTCGGAAAAGAAAAAAAAAATCCGAAAGCAGCCGCAAAAGAGACTATACTATTCCTAGAGCGATCGGTTTGGAGAATAGAAACACTTTTTCTTGACGGATGGCGCGTGGCTACAGCAGTATATGCGTATATGTATATACCTGAAGCCGTTTTTATATACGCGCGACTTATATATGCATAGTGGGCGAGTCTGAGTGACAGCCGCGTATATATGTGCTGTGTGTATATGTATGTGTACTGAATGAAATGACCGAGTGTGCAGCTCGAGAGATATTCTGCGCGGACCGCGACGACGACTACTTATATAGACGCGTCTGAAAGGAGAGGCACGTGCCCGGCTTGCGGTATATAAGATTATATTATATTCGCCGGAAAGAGAGTTACATATACACAATGCCTTGGTTTTCGAGGTTCGCCCCTTTTTTTACGTTTACAAATGTTCGTTACGACAGAGACTGATGTATGGGTGTGTGCGTAATGCGAAATTATATGGATCATAATTCCGCGAGCGCGTTTTCTCTTCTCTCTCTCTCTCTCTCGTTTATGATTGAGCTATATATAGCTGCTGGAAGGATTGATCTGTACATATATACGTCGAGAGAGAGAGAGAGAGAGAGAGAGAGAGAGAGAGACGTATTGTTCCGAAGCGGCTATTGTGCAGTATTGTATAAATCCGATTGGCTTTTCAATGACCTTATATATACTCATATAAACTACGAGTAGAAAAAAAAGACCAACGGAAAATTCCAAAAAGCTCGAAAAATTCGCACTAAATCAGATCGAGCTACATACACAATAGCTCTCTCGTCGCGGTAATGAGACACCTATGTCCTCTCCGCCTCCATTATATCATTTTATATACCCACCCCATATATACATGATACAGAGAGAGAGAGAACGTATTATACAAGGGGGTAGGTAGGTTATATATTTTTTAAAATACCCCCTGCAGCTAAACGCGTACAATGTTATCGAGGGTGAGGAGGCTCGATTATATATCCACCGCATCCCCGAAAGACATATCGCGATATAGCTATATGTACATATAACATAGCCGCCGGGGGTTAATCAGATGCTAATTCCTCGACGCCGTGGAGATAATGCCGCTGGCGGCGGCGTAATAAGTTTGCGGGGCATATTCGGACTGGTAAGTTGAATTTATCGCTGCCTGATGCGCGTTAGGGCTAAGTACACGATTTATTGTTCGACTCTCTCTCTCTCTCTCTTTCTCTGCAGTTGAGATATCATGAGATATAATCCGCGAACAGAGAGAGAGAGAGAGAGAGAGAGAGAGAGAGAGAGGATAAAAAGATCGTTTTGTATGTGTGTGTGTGTGTATACTTATATGATGAGCTCGCGATTGTGATGGAAGGGGATTAGAGATGGATTGGAGCTTCCTATTGCTATAATTAGGCCTTAATTGGAGTTTTTTTTTAAGTTTCATTCGAGGGCTGTTGGCAAACATTGCTGGCGGTTGTATGGTATATTATACTGACCACAGTCGAAAATAATAACGTACGATATCAATTCGAGATTAGAATAATAAATTTTTTCATCGATCTCTCAGAGCCAAAATCCAGATTTCTTACCCCTTCACTGAAGCGTAAGAAGCCACAAAGCAGCCGTAAACTCTGATGCCATTGTCATTCGGGAACAATGCATTTTCATTTTTCGCGCCCCTTCTCACTCTCTAAATCGGCAAAACGCGTCATACACTCTCTTATTTACGGCCTATACACTCCGCCGTTTTCTAAAAATAAACAAAACGTATATCCATTTAACCATTTATCGAGAGTCAACAATGCCACACGGTCAATCGATTTCCGAACCGCGATCGCGCGTGTCCTGATCAAACATATAAAAAAAAGCGAAAAAAAGCGCATTATACCTCACCCCGATGCAACCTATATACGTATATATTCATAGACGTCGCACCGTGAACTATACTCTCCAGACGATCGGCCGTTCAAAAAATCATTAAATTAGCTCATCGTTCCCTGGAGCCTTGAGAGTCCACCCCTGGGGAGTAAATCACGGGAGAGATTGCGAAATGATCCCCGCAGAGAGAGAAAGACCATATATATATAGGCGAGAGAGAAAAAATAGCTGCAGTCTCACCCACTCCTGTATATGTATACAGCATATAGGCATAGCTCAATGACGATTATTATTGCAAAGAGAGGGAGGGAAGTCACCCCTGGGGTGAGTAGTTGTACGTGCGAGTGGAGAGCTCCTGATGGCTCGAGATCTCGAGAGGAGAGTGAGCGACACTCGTTCGCAGGTATATCACACGTATATATGCCTCGAGGGAAGGTGCGAGGGTGGAACGAAATGATGCTGGAGTTGTTGGGGCCTTGAATGTTGTTGCCGATCTTTTTTTTTTAAATTCGAAACAATCGTTTGGAAATTTCAGCCATTTAGAGAGAGAGAGAGAGAGACTCACTACAAGTCAGTACAATCATCAAAAAGTTGTTTCCATAAATGTTGCAAAAGATCGAAAAGCAGTGTGACAGAGAGAGAGAGAGAGGGGGAGGGGGAGGACCCCGCTGCAGTAGTGGAAAAGACAAAATTACAGGGTGAAAAAGCGAGGGAGAACACCCGACGTACATACACACACACGCACGCGGTAGAGGGAGACTGTTCACGGAAGGAAAAAAGTGGGGATCGCAGCAGCAGCGCCCCAATACCTCCACATACACACATACACACACGTACAAACAGACCAAATAGCGCGCGCGAAGGCTACATAAGGCCCCCGGCTTTTGCCCCACCTCGCCAGTCACGAGCCAACCGCTCGATCGTCGCGTTCGCTTCTCGTCAGTAGCGCTCGAACCTTCGGAGGACGTGCTCCCGCGCGATTTTTTTTTTCTCTCTCGACTCATCATCATAAATACACGACGACGATGCAGGATACGCGATCGTCTACAGTGATCATCATTGCGTCCAAGTGAGAGAAAAGCGAGGAACAGTGTGAAACACTCATGTGTGCCTGATTGCGTATTGTCGTGTGTGATTATCATTGCTGGAGACACTGCTGGGAGATAGTCTTGTAGTCTGAAGAGGAGGACTTTTGGCTGCGATTACGTGTGCTGAACCAGCTGCAGTGAGTTTGTTATACTAATAGAAAACAAAACAAGTTTTCACATTTTGCGTGGCTGATGATGCTGTGTATGATATCTGACTGCGGATATGGATTTTCTTGTATAGGTTTTTCAGTGCAAACTGGTGTTTCTCGTCCTTGATTGATATAGAGTTTCATTTAGATCAATCGATCGGTATAGTCTCTCTATCCGCAGACCAATATGACACACTCGACACTCCATAATCACCCACTCAAAAAATGAAGAGAACATCTCGCGAATCGTTGCAAAAATCCCACGAGAGAATCTTCCCCACACTCCCCAGACACACCGCGTGTGCCAAGGGTAAAATCCTGTATATTTATAATACAGGGCGGGATCAGGATCTCTCTCTCTCTCTCTCTCGCGAATATATAATACACATACACGTAGGCATATAGAAAAGAGTGAGTATAAAAGTCGTTGGGCATTGGCTGCCGGCCATTTAGTTCGACTTTTCGTTCACTCGGGCCCAAAGGATTCCTCCTATACATACCGGTCGCCGGGAAGAACCGGTTTTTTTATATTCTACCAAGCCGTCTATACGCGCCGAAATCTTCTTCGCTCTTCTTCTTATTCTTCTTTTTCTTCTTCTTCTAGTCAAGAGGAGAACGAACACAATATATATTATATACACTTTCTAGTCGTGTGTGCGAATTTCTTTTTTCGCAGAGGGAGAGGTATATGGTCACTTCGCGAATAACGAGTTCTCCAAAGATACTCTCCGATGCTTTATTTTTCTAATTTCTTTTATATTATTATACTGTCCCTCTCGATAAATATTCATCATGTGTGTGTGTGTGTGTGAAAAAAAGGTCCTCTATACACGACGACGAGTCAGTTGTAACAACAGCGAATCTGTTTACCTATCAGCGCGCAGCGACAATATATATAGTCGTCACCCCAGTAGCTCTCGAAATTCTCTTCCGCTAATCTACAGCTAAACTCCACCCTACACACTGCGCATGACACAATATGCAGCGTGTATTAGCATACCGCGCGGCTCATTTCAATTAAAAAGGAATTACTTACCCCGCGATCGCGAAGAAAAAAAAACGTCACTCACGAAAATATCTGCACTGTGTTTTTCACCGCGCGAAAAAAATTTGCTTTTATAATTGTATGCGCGGGAACATATATACACATCAAGCGCTGACGCGGAAACGCGCTTAGAATTCGCATATACAACGGGGTCGCGCGCGCGGAGGATGTTTCTTCTTTTTCTTTTTTTTTTATTTTGAAAGAGGCTTTTCGCGAGTGACACACTTTTGGCGTAAGCTAAAAACCCACTTTCCTCAATTAACAAACTTTTAAATCCAGGTCCATCTAGAGGTACATTTACAGTGTGTATATACACTGAGAGAGCTGGTATAATGAGATAAAAATATTCACCAAGCGCCGTATAATTATCCGCATGACTTTCAAATCTGAAACGATAGTGAGTGAGAGTAGAGATAGCAGGGGGTTAAAAGGGTCGATTCGAATTTACAAGTCCGCGACGAATTTCCCGTCACTTTTCTACGCGCTCGCCATACCGTGCCATGTAAATCGAGCGTATTTACACACAGATGATATATTTATATTGAATAATAATCAATGACTCGCCCTGCGGGGAGTCATCGCGTTTCACACCGGTTAATTCGATTATGGGACATGCGCACACGTGAAGCGAGAATATTTATACCCTTTATTCCTGCTGCCGCCGCAGGTATATTACTTATTAAGATGTTGGAAATCTCCAAGTAATAGTAGGTAGAATCGTCGTCCTTCGGCTGAATGTCTCTCGCCTAAAAGCGAAGACGTGTAGCGCGGCGGAAGAGACGCAGAGCCGGAGGCTATATAGATAACCGGGAAGTATGTCCTTTGATGGCAAGAGGCTCTATATACTGTGCTGTGCTTGTTGTCGGGAAAACCCCTGTATTATACACTATTTTCTGCCTTTGCTTATTTCCGCTCGATCGATCGTCATAAATGTGCGAGAAAAGAATTAATTCTCTTCAGCACACGTCTCATTAAATTTCGTTCATTAATCCAAAACGAGTCCATAAACTCGACGCAATATATACGCGACAGAAGTCTCTCGGGGCGTAGAAAAACAATCAATC
This sequence comes from Cecidostiba semifascia, assembly GCA_900474235.1. NCBI lineage: Eukaryota > Metazoa > Arthropoda > Insecta > Hymenoptera > Pteromalidae > Cecidostiba > Cecidostiba semifascia. Next base: position 1,926 of record UCQR01110641.1, on the reverse strand, counting down.
ACCGTTTCAATCGAGCCGACGATTGAAAAAGACAGACGCGGCCGCAAAACGTCGATTATATTAAATAACGAATCGCGCGAAAAGCCGACAATAGCTCTCGGGAGCACAAAAGAGCCTCTAAACAAGACCTTATGGCCGCGAGAAAGGCACTTGTGTATATGTATATAATAATAATAAAAAAAAGAAAAATCGTTCGCTGCCAAATGGCAGCGGCAATTAAAATCCCTGCTGTGTAACAATGGAGAGGGTATATATGCGAGTGTGTATATGGATAGAAAAGGGGTATATCAAAACGAGTAATCGATATATGTACCGTGTATGTAGAGGACGACCCTTCAATCGTCGATCGACTGAGAGAAAACGATGTTGTATGTGCATAGCTGTGATAAGAGCCTTTCGCCGTCGGTGTAATGTGCCGTGCGGTCGTTATTACTTGAGATTATATGCGTCGATTTTTTTTTTTTCATTAGATTGTTTCATATTTGCCTATTATACCGTATTCCGTACGGAGAAAGAAAGATCCACCGGTCTGATGGTGTACGGAATCAGTCGTATTAGTACACCAAGTCCGAGATAGCCATGAAACAAAACAATTTTGGACTAGCACCTTCTCCCCCACCGCTCAACTTTTCAGCTATCTATATAGTGTCTGGTTAGCGAAGATAGGTGGTGCATAGGCACTTTCCTATGCCAGCTATGCCAAAATACTGCTTGGATCGGCTCATGCTATAACTACAACTGAGTAATCTATTGTATAATAAAGTTCCGTACAGCTTTTCTTCTCCGCCCTACAACGCACAGCTTCCCCCAATAAATACGCACTTTATGCATCATCAGCCAACACACAGATTATAAAAGTCGAAATCGAGCGACTTTCCCAGCCCGTATTATACCTATGTATGTATCCACGCGAGTACATTGCAGTGTGATTTCATTATACAATAGGTATACACACATGTACACATCACACGGGGCGACTTTTCCACTGCGATAAATCTCACGGGGGAGTTTTCGAAAATATAGAGTGAAAAGGGGTTCGTCGTCGGGGCGCGAGTCAATGCGTGCGCTTATTATACGGGCACGTGCGGGGAAAAGTCGCCCGATGCGATATATAATACAGTCGCTTTCAAAATTTAGTATATCGGTAGAATTTCTGCGTTTGTATGTATTCGTCAAAATTCAATTTTCCAAATTTTCGGTGTAATAATCTAACCCTCCACACATGACAAACTTTTCCGCCAGTGATTTGCGAGACTCGCGTATATCTGTATACTCCCCCGATACATCATGTATGTACACGAGGGAGAGTCGAACACGTCGCAAAAACAGTGGCACACGCGAGCTCTCGAAAATATAACTGCATCAGCATATAGCCGTGCGGCGGTACATAGCTTTGATCTCATTGTTTCTCTCTCTCTGTCGTCGATTATATTGTTTTAAGAATGTCAATGCTCATTTGTGTATGTATATCTGGCATTTGAAATTGATCATCCGTATAGTGGCTCTTCGGCGCGTGCGCCATCAGTGAGTTACAACAGCTGTCTCGAGGACTTTTTCGCATCGGCTACTAACTGTACTCTTGCGCGTATTTTTATATATAACCAGTATCGATGTTGTTCTTTGTAATGAATGAATGAATGCCGGGCTTGTGTCAATAATACACGCGCGCGGGTATTTAAATTATTTTTATTCTCTTTCTATTTTTTTTTTTTTGTTTCGAGCCACTGCATTGGAAAAAAGGACTGCACTACTTTGTGCTACTATAACAAACGGAATAACTTAGGCTAGAAAACACGTGGGTCTCGTGCGTGCGGTGGGAAGAAATAAAAACTAGCTAACACGTGGGGGCAGTTATTCTCGCTACACGTGATAGCCATTACAAATTCGTAGAATCGAATAACGATCTCTCTCTCTCTCTCTCTCTCT
>UCQR01110639.1:0-10604 GCA_900474235.1 Cecidostiba semifascia | reverse complement strand
TTTATGAGTTATATTTTAAAGTGGTTCAATATATACTTATTATCTATTTGCTAAACAAAATTGCTTACGATGCGAATTCCTGAAGAATCCTCTGGCTACACCAGTCACATGAAACGTGTATTAAAATTCTGCAGGACTGCAACTACAAAATTGAAGAAAATTAAAACGCTCCTGAGTTAGGGACCTCTATCGGACTTTACAAATACGGAGTCAGATTTTGAAAATCCAATATGGGGAATGTTGACACCCAAAATTTAATATTTGGGACAAGAACCACATGCGCGTACTTTTAACGACAGAGTCTATTTGCCGTACGAGCCATTACTCGTCCCACAGACACACAAATTTTCACTTTTTCGGTCGTCAAAGCGGACAAGTTTCACTCGTCGGAATGTGGAGAGCAAAAGTCCAAGACTAACGGAAACGAATATAATCCAATTCCAAACGTAGTAGTCGTCGTCTCTCGCTCTCTGCAGCTCGTTCGTTTCAACGAATATCCGATATAATGGAACACGAGAGGAAAAAAAAATATCCTAGAATATTGACCCAGTGGCATATTTAAATCTAGCTCTCGCGCGAATCCGACAATTAGATTCGATTAATTAAGATTTCCAGTCTCGACTGCACGTAACTGGGTCGACGTCGCCGTACTACAATGGCTGCTCCGGAGAGTAAGAGTAAAATTCGCGAGGTGAAAGTCGTATGTGTGTATGCGTGCGGACGTTTAAAATCAAAAGCAGGAAGGACGTTTCACTGTATATACACTGCGCGGGCAATGAGCGATGAGTATCGGCGGAAATGCCTTCCGCTTCATTTCTCTCTAAATAGCGCTGAATACGCGAGCGGAGAATCCAAATGGCCGAGTAGTGCGTGCTATGGTCGTTTCAGCACTTAATGAATTGCTCCGACTAAATGCGCCGATTGTGTAATGAGTGTTTGCTGTGTTGTAATGCTGGTTCGAGATTTTTTTCTAATCAAGGGATTGCTACTACTGCTATTGGCGAGCGTTTAGAATATTGACAAACAATAGAGAGAAAGAAAACACCGATCGCCGATAAGAGATAATTTTAGACTTGAGGAAGAAAAAAAAAATCCTGAGCTACAAAAATAATGCGTAGTAGTTTTCTAAGTACGATATCCCGTCGCTAATCTATATATTTTCGTGTAACGGGTACAAAGCCATTGTCGCCTTATCGATTGATTTTCTCCGCGTGTACCTGGGCGATAAGCCGCTGCCGGTGCATTTGCGCCGAGTGTTTGCAGCCTTATCTCTGCGCATCCGCCTCGTGTAGAGAGAGAGAGAGAGGCTAATGACACGAGAAAAATCGATTGAACTTGGCATATTACTACTGGCGCTTATCTGCTCTGCAGCGAACCTAATGCAGTGAGTGAGATGTCTAAATAAAACCAGGCGATCGGGGCGTTATACTTTTTTTCTATCCTTATTCTTTCTCCGAACGACGTGCAAATATTCATTTTCCGTTGTGGGACTCGAATTGCCGCGTGACACGCAAATCTCGAATCGCGATCGGGAAATTTCTATTCAAGCTTATCGCTCAACCGACTGAAATTCGATTGCACCTCTCGCGCACACTATCGGATTCGCCTTATATATCTGATATCCTTCATATCACGTCAAACATTCGCATGCAGCGATTCATAAATACACAACAAGGTTTAATTTTGTCGCTGCGACTGAGTGACACTGGTGAATTTTTCACGCGCCGAGGGTTGTAGAGTGCGGATGAAGATTTAGTGCGAAATTCTGAGTAATGATCTCATTAAGCGAATTCGTCGAGGAACGAGGTCGATTAAATAAATTCTCGGTATGATTTTTGAGATTTAATATTTCAAGTCGCTCTTCATTATTCATAATATTTAATCAAGCAAGGTGAAAATTGAACCGATGGAATGTGTAATTTTATACCAGCTGAGTGTGCGCTATATAAATGGTCTGAAATGATAATACTGCGACGCAATCAGTAAAATGCGCTTTGTTGTAAACTTTACAACTTCCGAAGTTCAACTCGCTGAGGATTGCAACTTGAATAAAAAAATCACGATTCGCCGACATCACGCTATCACCTGCCCCCGCATCACCTGGCGCTGCTTCTCCTAATCAGTTTCTCTCTCCCTTTGCGACTGGCACCTTATCACGCTTAGATAATCCAGCGCACCGATAGACATCCCCAGGATCATTGAATTTTCACCGACCTGCAGTCTCGCTAAATCACTCCACGGAAGCGTACACACACACACTGACTATACACAAAAATATACTCGCACACGTCACACACGATACACTTCGTGTGTAATGTATGCGGTGGCGACACTGGCGACGGCGGCGATGCGACGGCGGCGCGCGGCGGCAAACGAAAGCATAAGCGCCGCTGGCCGTGAAATGACCCCGTCATTGTCGCCGTGGCCGCGGTCGAGACGAGGCGAGAGCGCGTCTCCGAACAGAACAAGCAAGAACTCTTACGGAACCACTCCAGGCGACGCCGAAGTCGGGACGACCATCACTGCTGCTGTTGCTGCAGTCGAAAAGTTGAACTGGCATCAAGGACCCAGTGCTAGGCACCTCGTCGCCATGTCGCTCGCTTTCTTCATCATCTCCACGACCCTGCTGCACCAGGTCTTCACCCAGAACCTCGGCTTCGAGAACGTCGTTGAGAACAACAAGTACACCCTGGCTCCCAAGGACTTCTTCATCGGGCCGTGTCTCGTCAACACCAATCAGACCTGCCCCGACCCCGAGGTCACCTTCTACCTCTACACGAGGTCGAACTTTCGCTTGGCCCAGCAGATCTTCGTCAACGAGACCGACTCCAATCTGGCGGAGACCTACTTCCAGCCGAGTAAGCCCACCAAGATCATAGTGCACGGCTACAACTCGGACATGCAGCTCGACTCGCTCATCGACATCCGCACCGAGTACCTGAAGAAGGGCAACAACAACCTCATCATGGTCGACTGGCACAGGCTTGCGGCTGGACCTTGCTACCCCATAGCGGTGCACAACGTGCCCCACGTGGGCGAGTGCCTGGCTCAGATGATCGAAAGACTGAAGGACTTCGGCGCCGAGGATATCCACGTGATAGGCTTCTCGCTCGGCGCCCACGTGCCCGCCTACACGGCCAACAACCTCCGACCCTACAAACTGCCCAGGATCACCGGACTGGACCCGGCCATGCCGCTCTTTATCACCGTGGGTAAGGACAAGAAGCTCGACGCCAGCGACGCGGAATTTGTCGACGTCTTCCACACGAACGCCTTCGTCCAGGGCAAGATCGAGCCCAGCGGCCACGTGGACTTCTACATGAACGGCGGCGTTAACCAGCCCGGCTGCTGGGAAAAGAGAAATCCCTTCGGCTGCAATCATCACAGGGCCGCCATGTACTTTGCCGAGAGCATCAACAGCCGGGTCGGCTTCTGGGGCTGGCCCTGTCCCGGCTTCCTGGCTTACTTGCTCGGACTGTGTCCGCCGAGATTTCCAGCTGTACTGGCCGGTGATCCCGTGAACCGGAACTACCGAGGCTTCTTCCTGGTGAAAACGAAAGCCGAGAGCCCGTTCGCCGAGGGAATATTCACGGTCGAGCCGATGCCCGGAATGACGGTGTGATTCGCGCGTGCTGTGTTACTTATTATTATATAGTTCTCGCTCTTATTGTGATTTCGAAAGTGAAACGACGAGGATCGTGTTGTTCTTGTTGTTGTTGTTGTTGTTGTTGTTGCTGGAGTGGGGAAAGAGTTTTTGATATGCGTAAGACACGTTGCGATTGTAGCTGTAAATAGTACGATATATTTTTATAGATAGACGAATGTGAATGACTGAGAATGTTTTTTTTATTTACTTTTACGAAATATCTGTGCGAACTGACTAATACAATATTTGTGTACTTATAATATTATGCGTTACTTATATGAGACTGTTTTTTCAAAAGAAAGTTTGACCTACATTTTGTGCACGTATCATAAAATCATGTGAAATTTATTTGAATTTTCGATTTTTAAATCAGCGAATGCAACGATTAGCAACGATTAGAATGCACTATCGCGCAATGACGGTTCCGTGTTCCTATACCTGTATATGCAACAAATTGGGATATAACGCGCGCGCTAATTATAATCTATCAATCATGGCACGTTTGACTCTTGATCTAACACTCTGTAATAAATATTCCGTGATATTGCGATATATACCTTTGATACGTTGATAGCGTTTCGATGCCCGATCAATTTCGTTCGAATGTCAGCCATGCGATGAAAGTATCATCAGAAGGCATAGATGATGATGCAAAATAACGGGATTAAAAGTTTTAGTGAAATAAAAGCACGAGTTTGATCAGTACATGCATTTTAAATTGTACAGTCTGGTCAACATGACCTCGTAACCGAACAGCTCATTTCATTTGTTTATCTAAATACGTGATTGGATATATGCGTATAATTAATGGCGCGTTGTTCGAATAATTCACTCAAATATATTCGATGCAATTACTATATGCCAGGCTTGTGTTGACAGTGTAATTATGTATCATTCTAATTACTGCAATGACCGCATCTTTTCACTCTGAACTAGATAATAGCAATATAAAAATGATAGTATAAGTATAAGCGAGGAAAAAGTGCTCTGTCAACTTTTTTAAAGGCTTGGAAAACACATTTATATATAGATGTAATTACAGTTCGTTAACTTTTAGCAACAGGTTGCTTCTAATTTACGCTCAAGTTTGGGAGACATCTATTTAACTTTGAGCGCTCTGTATACATATCGAGTACATGTATATTCTTAACGTTGCTGCGTACATAAAGTATATTGCATTTTTTTTTGTTTCATATAGGAGCTGCGCATTTAATTTACTCTCTGTCATACGTGTGTATGTATGAAGCAGTGTTAAAGATCACGTTGTATATCTGATTTGTAAATAATAGTTTTACTGTAATAAACAAACTTCTTTTTACTATACTTATATCTGTTTTCTTATCAGTGTTTTTCTTTCTCTTATATAACCGTAGTACAGCTTTCTTCAACAATTAGCTTTTTTATTTTTATACTTTTAACCAACTGCCAATTGTAGACCATTTATTTTCTGCTCAATAACTTGCATGCGAAAAAGACAGTATATTATCTTAACAAGACTCAATCCCCTATAACTCTCCATTCCATTCTAATAAATGGAATCAAAACACGAGATCCACGCTGGCCAATCAAGTTTCTCATAAACGAGATCCCAATCACAGGCTTCTCTCCCGCGCGTATTCGCTCAGACGAGCCGAAGAAAAACAGAGAAACTCTCCGGAAAAAAAGGCATCAGTTATAGCAGCAGCAGCAGCCCTAGCAGCAACAGTATAGAAGAGGAGATGCTCCGTCGAAGTTTGTCCGGCCGCGGAAAATTCTAATGCGTATCCCGAGGGCTCGAGGCTCGGTAATAGGGCTGGGCCGCATTAAAAGTTGAGGGGATTGTTTAAAGCTTGTTTGCCGGCACGCAATTTAAAGTTACGTGATGTACACCGCGAGCGGAGAGAGATAGAGATAGATAGAGACTCTGTGATGCACAAAGTGACAGTAGCCGACGGCAACGTGTAACCGCACTGTCGATAGCCGGAAATTTCCGTGACAAAGTTGTGTGTGTGTGTGTGTGTGTGTGCGTGTGTATTATATACGCCGCGCAGCGGGATGATTTTACACTCTGAGACCATCATCAAGTTAAGATTTGCTTCGCGAGCATCAGAGCACGCGTCTGGAAGCTTGACGGGCAGGGTATCGACGGCTTTTGTCGGCGTCTTCTCGTGGCTTGTTTCGAGTTTGGAATTGGTTCTCATGCAAGCGTCTTCGCGTTATAACTACTTTGTCTGAAATTTCTAGGAGAAACAGAGCATTTGCCCTGATGGATAAACAAGGATAGACAAAACACATGCGAGAAAAAGAATCTATACTTTCCCAGACGAGCATCCGCGTACACAGAGGACTGCACAATAAATCCGAGTGTTGGTGGTGTATATCCGGTCGAACGAAGACATACTGTATACGTGCATGTGTGAGCGGCCGAAGAAAATGCGGGGAAAAGTCCCGGAGAGATATTGAAAGCAGAGGAGCGGCTATATATGTACATGTGCGATTCCACAGCCGAGGGGTGGTTTTGAATGTGGTGCCGGCGTGTGACGCGACAGCTCGCGATTCGATATTACTTTTGCGGCCGCGACGAGGAGAGAGATACCGCACATATCACGTACGACTCGTCGTCGGATTGCGAAAATAACCCCGGACTATACCGCAGAGTTTGGGAAAATTACGGGATTCCCGCGAGAACCATCTGTCCTCTCTCGTTATTCTTCTTTTTCTCTCTTGCAGTCTCTTCTTGTTTTTCCGATTTATTCGCGCGGGCTTAGCTCTGCGGCCGGATTCAATTTGGAAAAATATAGCGGAATTAAAATAACACATCGGTGCTGGCGCGAAATGAAAGGAGCTTTTGAGAGAGAAGTAAAGCCGCGTTTACACACACATACACACGCGCGAGCGCGCGCGCGGATTAAGCTCTGCAAGCTCTTTCGAATCCCGATCCCCTAATTAGTACACGCGAGAGTTGCGCGTGAGTAGCTTTTTGAAAATAAAATCCTTTGCACACGCTCGTTTATTGTATATTTACACGAGATTTTCAGAAATTAATCCCGCTGGGGTATATTACGAAAGTTCTTGTTTCTTTCTCTATTCATCGAAACAATTATCAACTTTCGCCGAGCTTAACTTTTCTTAATCCCCTGAAAGAGCCGCCGGATTTAAAAGTTCAGGCGCTCTTCTTCCCTGTATGCTTCCTTTTTTTTTTTTTAAATAAAAATGTATAGTTAGCGAAGTTATATTCGCTGCTGTAACAAGAAGAAAATACACTACTCCTTCTTCTCACTTGGATATGTATAGGTATAAATGGTATTGAGCGGCAAATCCTATTACTTACCTACTTCCTGCGCTCGAGCTGTCTTAAGAATAGTGTATATATTTTCGGTAGATTGAATTTAGCCGCGCGAGGCGCGTATAACGACGCGGATATAAAATCTCGCGAAATACTTTTCAATAACAGTAGACTAGCCAAGAGTGCAGCGCGCATCAGAGCGAGTCACATGCAGAATCTTCGCGTTTTAACGTCGAGGGATTTGCCGCTGCTTGTGTGTGTGTGTGTTAAACGTATTCTCAGGCGGCCGTAAAGCACTTTCCGTATATGTCTCGTAAATCGATTTAACCCATATACGAGCGCGAGGAAGCCTCTCCCTCTCTCTCTATATATATAGACTTTTTTCTTCCTGTCTGCACTTGGGCTCTTTTTTTAAGACTCCATATATACACTGCTGGAGCTCTTGCGAGAGCTTTAAAACTCGCTTTTTATCGCTTAACGCTATATACAGCTGCGGATTATCGGCGCTCGGCGGCGGCTTATGGATGGAAAAATGGAAATGGAAATGGAAATAAATATAATATATGTGTGTGTGTGTGTGTTGACGTGGTGTTTTATTATATATTTTCAGTGCAACAGATGCAGTATGGATCTAACGGGGCATCGGCGGGTATGCCCGCGGGCATGACGAACCTGAAGATGGGCCCGATGATGGGCGGCATCCACGGGGCGACGACGTTACCCCGGCCGGGAAACTGGCTGCACCCTGCGGGCCTCAGGCACGGGCACAGCGCGGCCCGGGTCCGCCTCTACTGCCAGGCAAAGTGAGAAACCACGGTTCTGACGGGTAACTTTTTCAAACTTGTATTTATTATTCGTGCTCCTATATATATATACATATGATGTATATCTAACTGGAAATGTACATTCTGTTGCAGCGATGTATCTTCTAGTCAGAAAGATGAGTGGTTTGTGTAGGTGAGTTAACAATAGCAGTCAACCTTGTGTGTTTATTGCTGTGTGCATTGCGTTAACTGAAGAGCCGTGTTTCACATTTTACAATAATCACGACATAGATGTATCGTTAACGAGCTTATCTCTTGACCGCAATAACTGAGTGCGATCGCAATCGTAATTTCGCGAATGAATGCACTGTGCAGTGCAGCAGATGACAATCAGCTCGTTACATATAGTCTATAAAAAAACAGCTGAAAACAGATATTCTCTGAACGCTTTTTTGCTCGACGCACTCCTTTGAAATGAAATCTGCTCTTATCGGTTGTTAACAAAAAGCTTTGAAAAAGTTAATAAAAACGTAAAATATAAAATAACGGCGGTCTCTCTCCATTTATTTTACAGAGGCAGGCCTGGACCAAAGTCCGCAGGGTGAATAAGAGCGGTGGTGCCCTCACCGTTCCCAATCTCGCCGTTTCTCGTCAACGTGGTGGCGACCTCGAATCGTCGCTACGTCCCACACACACACACACACACACATACGCGCAGACACAAAAAACATTCCGACCCAACGATCAACAATGCAAGCCACATTACCGTCGCATCAGCCCGGCAACATTATAAAAAACTCCTCGACAAGAAAGAGCAAGAGGAACAGCAGTAGCAGCAGCAACAGCATCAGCAGTCGTAAAACAACAACTTGGCTGCAGTTCTCGAAAAGCACGCACAATATTGCACATGTGCCCGGAGCTGCGCTGGCGCTCGCAGTAAAAAAGCGCGCGCCCCAGTTCCGCTGGCGCGCCGGATAAACTCTCACGATGGAAACATTTTTTCGACGACCAATTTTTTCCGAATTTTTCTGCGCTTTCTTTTAACAAAAAGAAGAAAAAAAAAGAAACGAGCTCACGTGTATCTTCCAGACGCGTCTCTCTAAGCGTCGAGAGCAGCGATCTACCTTTTTACGAATCTTCTATTATTATATACATTATAATTATTATACTATACATTTTTTCGAAACGTCTTTTTAACTGAGCTGTAGAATGGGAGGATGACGTGTTATCGCGGCGGAAGCTACGAAACGACGAGAGCCACGCGATGACGGCGAATCGTTGGGGAGATTGGACGATTGCTATATAAATGAAGTAAACCAAAGTGTAGATGTAATTTACGAGCGTGCAAGAGTCATATACATTGTAAGCGTGCATGTAACGAGAGCTGAATATTAGAGACGCAGACAGACACACAAACATACGTATAAACACGACGGAGGAAGAAAACGAATACAAAAAAATGTTTAATGTGCATTTTGTGAAATATTTTATCGGATTTCAAATCCGTGTTGTAGGTTTAGAACTTTGCAGGTCGCGACGACTCGCTGTAACTCCGGATATCGTTACTCCGCGTCTATTTACCTTATGTATATCATAGAGCAGTAGATCCCGAGAGGAAAACGCAGCCACAATTTTTTAACGTACAAACGTTTTCTACCGTGTATTTTTAAATCCGCCTTCTCCCACGAATCAATCGATATATACAAGCACAAAGTCAATCATTTGCGCGAGAGAACGAAGAAATGTTGTGGCGAGTCGCCGAAACTCCACGAAGTTTTTATCGCGTTCGTTTACATAATTATGATTACACTATCGTATAAGTAGACGCGAAATTTTGAAATAGGGCTGCCGCCGGCCCACCAGATTTTACATTCCAGATCCGCGCGAATCCAACCTCCACACACACGTACATATACGTGTACATCTATGTACGATCGTTTCTATATATATATATAGAAGAAAAGCTATGTGTATAAAAGGTGCGCGACTCTTGCCCCGCCATCTATACATGTATATCCGGTCGCCGGATTTTTTAGGATTAGCGCTGATCCGCCAAGCACATCAATCGTTTCAGAGAATGCGTTGCTTTAGACTGACTTTCTATATACGTGTGTACTCTCTCCGCAGCCGATGTCGGTCATCGCCGACTCGGTTCTTGACTTGCACTACTTCAGACTTGGTGATTCAACCTTCGAAAAGAACGATTCCGTTGTATTCCTTAGTTTGAATATTTGTTGCACAAAAGAAAGATACGGACGGGAGACAGTGTAGATAACAACAGGACGCGATGCGCGAGAGATACTTGTGTAAAAAAAAAAACAATGCGAGCAGCAGTATGTGCTAACTTTGTATTCTAGATTGTGTAGACCCGTCTCCGTTGTTATTCGCACTGTTTTTCGTTCCGATTGCCGAGACAAATTCCGATGTCTCCGATCCGAAATTCCAATTTCAACGACGTTTTAGTACAAGCAGCGAATTTTGTATCTCTAGAGGCGCGAGAGAAAAAGAGAGAGAGGAAGAGAGAAATCTTGTTTCACCAGGGAAACTAGAATCGAACTTGACAATACTTGAAATACTTGTAATAAGGATAATCTTAGAGAATTCGCATGTCATCCTTCATTCATCGACGACGCATATCATTGCTGTTTTATCTTGTATCTCAAGGAACGCATATAGATAACACTTCGAGGCTATGCGCTTTAGGTAATTTTGCGAATGGGAAAAAAGAAGAAAGACAAAGTTTCCTCAGAATCACGACGAACTCTCTGAAACGCATAACATACTTGTAAAATACTTGTATTTACCACTAGCCGTTCAGCTTTGTGCCGTCTTTATAGAAAATTATGAAAGCGATTAAAAGATAACAAGCGTATAAATAAATGAATGAATATATTGATAAATATAAATATATATATATAAATAAAGAAGT
>UCQR01110638.1:0-14042 GCA_900474235.1 Cecidostiba semifascia | reverse complement strand
GAGCGATGTAGCAGTTAGTTTTTTTCCGTGTTATACGTGCTGCATATACGTAATACTAGATCCTGGAACTACAATAAAGTTTGTGACGAGCTCTTTTATGAAGTAAAAAATAAAATGGAAATTAAAACACCTTCGGATGACGAGCCACAGTCCATTGTTTACGAGCGTCAGGGTCATTTTTCTAGTTTGGACGTAATTAGGACCAAAGGAGATTTGTGTGATGTCATAATTGACGTGAGTAAAAGAATATGTTTTCCCATGTACAAGCCGTTTCATTAGTGTTAGTTCCCGAATAACTTTGTGTAGAAAGGTTGCCCCGAAGAATGACCTTGACCTTGAACTTGAATCATCGATTGCCCTCTTATATCCCAATAACTTTTACAGGAGCTGCATACATATATTATTACGGCTCAATGTTTGTATTTTTCCAACTTCATATACTACTTCAAATAATTGTTTTTTTTAGGTGGAAGATAAATCATTTCCAGCTCATAGAATCATTCTTGCCGCTACGATAAATTACTTCCAAGAACTTATCTTAAACAACTCCGACGAACAAACCAAGGTGACTATATCGGTAAAGGATATCGGTGCACAGTGAGTTTTAACTTCGATTTCAAAGTAAAAAATTTAGAGTTTATTGAAAAGTATGTTTTTTTAGAAGCATGGAATCCATTCTTACATTCGCCTATACCGGCTCGATTACCATAACCGAAGAAAACGCACAAACTTTAATGGTAGACGCTGATTATCTGGGTATCACTGACATAACCGAGCAGTGTATCAAACTGTTTCATACCTGTATTCGGCCGAGCAATGTCAGTCAAATTTATAGTCTTGCTGAAGCACGCGGTGTTGAGTCGCTCATGAATAAATGCAAAAAGTTCATAGCGAGCCATTTTGAAGCTGTATCGAAAACTGACGAATATCTTTATTTCGATATCGTACTTCTGAAAGACATACTCTCCAGTCACGATGTTCACGCCGATCTGGTGCTGATATTCGACGCTGTTATAAGGTGGATCACGAATAACCTTGACCAGAGGCAAATCTATACAACAGAATTGCTAAGCTACGCTAGACTGTCGAACTTGCACGCCCAAACTGTGATCGATTATTTTTCTAACGTTCCTTATCTCGCCGAAAAGAACAGGTAACAGGATAACAATCATTCTCATATTTAAACGTAAAATTAAGAAGTATATGCATAGCTTAATTGAAATTTCAGTGATTTTGTGTCTGAAATCGTATCCATTTACGAAACTTTCGAAAAAATTGTCTATATCAATGAAAAGAAACGTATCTATGTGGTGGATGCTGAAGATTCTAATAACATTGAAATTTACGATCCAGTGATAGGTAAGAGTAAAAATATAATATTGTATTGTATTTTATTTCATGTCGTTATATTCTTCAAAAAATAAAAATCTCAACAGACCAGTGGGAGGTCGCCAATTTTGTCGAGCAATACGAACATAGGCAAGAATTCGGCTGCGTTCTTCACGGACAAAAGCTCTACATAATCGGTGGGCAGGCTGTAAAACACGGCTACAAGAGGACGGTACAGATTAACGACTTGGAAACAAAAAGCTGGACCAGTGTGGCGCCGATGCATAACGAGCGTAGGTCGACTAACCCCTTAATTTAAATTAACCGCACAATTGTCGTTGAGCAGGTTTCTTACCGTGTGATTTACAGTTTCAGCGGTGCTGTTGTGCTGAACGACTTTGTGTACGTGTGCGGCGGTCGAAGTTACTCTGGGTCATGTAACATTGTTGAAAGATACTGTCCTGAGAGTAATGAGTGGCGAATGATGTGTCCGATGAACACCAGTCGATCGACCTTGGCTGCTGTCGCCATCGCAGATGCTATCTATGCAATTGGTGGCACTTTTGACAATTCTGCACTGGACACGGTGCGTCACAGTTTTTGTTTCCCTATGAAATTCATAAATTTAAAATATAATTCCTTCAAACAGTATTTTTCTAGTAGATTATTCACTAGATTTTGCTTTTCAAGCGCAAATTTTTTGTTAATCCTAAAAAAAAACTTTTTCCAATACAGGTCGAACGATACGACCCGGAAAAGAATCAGTGGATGTCTCTGAACTCGAGGATGCACGAGAAGCGCGAGCAGTGCGGAGCAGCAGTGTTGAACGGCAAGATTTATGTCTGCGGCGGATACAACGATAACGGTGCAATCAGTTCCGTCGAGGTTTACAATCCTCATACCAACAGGTGCTTAGTAGATATATACTTATAGTCATACGATCATCCGAGTCCTACATTTTACTAGTATGAGAAATTTGAGATTTTTACGTCTTATTCAGGTGGACCAAATTAGCAGATATGAACAGTCCGAGGTCCGGAGCTTTGGTTATCGCTAATATGGGTAAAATTTGGGCCATCGGAGGATGCGGCGAAGAATTCAACAAATTGTCGAGCATTGAGATCTACAATCCGGGTACCGACACCTGGTCTATCATCGGTCCATTGATCAATATAAAGGGCTATGTAGCCGGTGGCATCGAGTGAATCCGTTCAAAGTTTGCTGTGACTTTGGTGTCTTCGATGAGGCTTGTGATAAAATTGTATGGATGAGCGATGCTTTTTTCACGCTTCCAATATATTTTTTTAAGTTAAATAATGAAAGCACAATTTAAAAAAGAAAAATAAACGCTCTATGTGATATTCATGCATTTGCAAATTTAATAAAACTGATTGAAGAGAATCTAAAAAATAAAAAGCCCGTTTTTGTATAACATATCGATAGTCTGCACATAAAGTAGTAATGACCCTTGAAACACCTCGCGATCCTCTTCCAACACTCCGAACAATCCAAGCCAAAGTCAATAGACCCCCTCGCTGGGCAGCCGTTCGCGTATAAATACTTGATCATCTCCACAACACACAGCAGAGAGCCGCTTATAAATACTGCTCGCGGAAAAAGTCGTGCGTCCGTGATAATCGATGCTCGTTAGAGGCCGTCTACGGCGGGGGAGAGCTCCAGACGGTGTTACAGCGCAGAGAGAGAGAGAGAGAGAGAGAGACGAATCGTTGCGGCGGCAACAGCGACAAAAGCATAATTAATGCAGCGCACAGTCAAGGTATCGATCATCCTGTGCTTCGCCGGCTCGTCGTTCTCTCTCTCTCTCTCTCTCTCTCTCTCTCTGGTTGCACGCCTCGGTAATTGGATTATTATCGCGAGAGATGCAGCGGAGGAGGGGCTTGAAGCTTTGCGCTCGGGGATTCGTACCTCCTGGCGGTGTAATGGAAGTTTGAAGGGTTGATGTAAGGTTGGGGTATAGGCTGCGCTGGATATGGAGAGGTGCATTTTTTTGTGATTGATTTTCCGACATTAATGGGGATTGAATGGAACAGGATAATGGAGTTATTTTTAATGGGGATGCCTAATTAGATTTATCTTCTTTTCAGATAATATTTCAAAATTTTAAATTCATAATTTTGACATCAACAGCATGTTCAGATTTCACTCGAATATCGCGATATTTAGAGTTTAAGTAGAATTAGAAACGATTTATCTCAAATAACGATTTTGGAAGCTGTTGGAAACAGCATTCTCTTGTGACACAAAAAAAAAATAATAAAACCGATTCCCTCACTCGAATACGACTTCACAACCGAGAGATTTTTCAAACACCTTATACTTATATAGCGGAGTTAATAACTTGCTCAGTGAAAAAGGAACGCAGCGAAATAGCAGCTCAATTTTCCGCGCTCCTTCTGAAACACAAAGTTCGAGGGTCTTAAAGACGCAACTCGAACTTCTATTCGCTGGCTTCCTTTGAGCTTGAAACTGATTTTTAAAACTCGGCAAAAAAATACTGCAGTAGCCAACTACGATTTCTCCGTCATACTTGTGATCTGTATACAACTAGCTGTAGAAAGTATATCACTCGAAGACAGTATAGCCTCGCAGTATAGCACTTTAAAATCATCGATCGAGTGCTTGAAAAAAATTCTGGCAGCAGCAGCAGCAGCGAGTAGGTATCCGATGGTTATTACACGGAGGGAGCCACTTGGAACTTTCGAGAGGAGAAAAAGGGTTGAGCTGAGAAGAGTCGAGAGGAAATTAAAGACTCGCTCTCGCCCTAGTGGTCGAGCCTCAATTTCACTGTGGAGAGCTAATTTCTGCTGCCGGTGATGATTCGCGAGAGGATCTGGTTTTCCCTTTTTTTTCTTTCTCTCTCGATGCTTCTTGTAACATTTTATACCTTTAGGGGCTTGATTGCTTGTTACTGGCTTCTAAGTCGAGTTTTTTTTTTGTTTTCGTGTTTAGTATTTTAATGGATTATCGATTTAAAAGGAATTACCCACGTTTTAATAATTCAAAATAATTCAAAAGCGAATACATTTTCAGACAAGTCGGAAAACTCATCGTCAACAACTATATCCAAAGTTTTTCTTCTGTAAAAGATCTCACATCTCACCTGAATGCTCAGTTCGATCCTCAATTTCGAAATCCGTCTCATTCCAAAGTTAACGCGAGAAACGCGAAACTCCCTATATAGTCGTCGAGTAGCTCGGCTTCTCGCGAACTGCTCAAACTATATATGTACCTATACGCGAAAAAGAAAAGTCATCGGCAAACAATCTCCTCTTACCCCTCTCTCTCTCTCTCTCTCTCTCTCTAGTCTCGAGTCTCGGCATTTTCCTCACCCTTTCGCGATGGCGCCCTTTTTTCCACACATCGCGTTTCTCGTTTAACGCGACCTTTTTTCCTCATTTTTATTTTCCGCTCTATACTCTCTCAAGTGTGTCTACGGCTTCTCTCGGTACAGACGTGTATGTGTGTGTGAGAGAGCGAGTCGACGCTTTGTTAGGCTGTGCTTGTTTGCTTTTTACATCGCGAGAGCGCAGCCCTACACGCCGTGATTTGCCATCGGGAATTTCCCGCGACGGGGTTTCGCTGATGCTTATTCACTGCGATATGCTCTATTTTCTACACCGGGAAGTTCTTCGAGAGTGGCTGGATCGAGCTGCTCTTTCCGAGTGTTGTGATTGTTGTTTCGAGAAAAATGGACGTACATTTGAAATATCCATTGGGTGAAGGAAGGCACTCGCTTAAACAACTCTTTGCAGTATAGTTTTATACTCGTTAATTCATCTAGATTTAATAAAAATAATACTTTTTCGAAATTGTCGATCGTATATTCATAACTTTGCTATATGGCTAAGATACTTTTTTTCCGCACACATAATAAGCATCGCAAACCCGCAAGCGAAACTCGAAATAACTGTTACGCGCGCCACGCATAATATATCCCTCGCTGATGTTTGACTTAGTTTTTCAATTATATATACACTGCTCGAAAAATCCCAGCCTCTTTCTCTCTGGCAAAGTTCGAATCCCATAATTGACTCGTTCCTCCCGCTCCCGTCCCGACAAAAAGCTCATCGCGCTCGCGCAAAAATCCGCTGCAGAGAGCTTGCAATAAAAAAGCTCTCTTCCTCTTTCATTATACATATACCCGTCTGTGCAAGACGCCGAAAAAATTCCGTTCTCCGCATACACACATACATACGGGCTGTTTAATCAATGAATACGTAATCCAACGGGTGGGGGGGGGGGAGGGGGGGGAGGTTGTGCGCCGCGCACGTGTTATACGTGACTTTATTCCGTGAAAATACGAGTCCACGGGCTGGAGTGAGAGAGTGTGCACATATGCGTGAGTTTATATAATAACGTTGCACCGCGCCTGTGTTTACGCGGTTTCGCGGTCGCGATAACTTCCTTTTCTCTATACTCGCGAGCTCGCTGTATATATGGGAGAGAAAGAGAGGCCTCTAATTCATGCATGTGCATATATAGCGAGCGTTTGAAATGCGGCCGAGGTGACTTTTATTTTGTCGCGCGGCGATATTGCTGCGACGAGACTTTTTTTCATCTTTTTCATTTTTCTGTATAACGGTTCTGCGGACGGGATGAATTTTTTATTGAAAGTTTTCATCGGTATCGCGATGATTGAAAATATGAATTTTGCTTTGTATATACCTGCAGTCGTGGTAATAATTTTACGAAAATTCTTTTAATTTCGGCGAAGCCACATGAAAGCACATCGAACACCAGAGCAAAATCACGACAATGAATCTTATAGCCGAGCTTGCGCACATTCCCGTTAACACTGTACACGCACGTTCTCTGCTTTTTTTCCACGAATTCCACACATCCGACGATGTAACAATGCAGTCACGTGCGCGCGTCTGACGCGCTTTATTTATGTATTACGCGGACCATTCACTGTAGGCTACGATAGAAACGCTGTAAACGTATGCGCCGAAGCTAAAGGCAGGAGAGAGCTTTTGTAATCGGGAATTGCCGCTTGCGAAAAATTCGAACGGCTTTGTTTCGCTCGGTTGTTTTGTTTCGCGGCGTGTGTGTCCGTGCGATAGATATGGTATAATTGAACATGGGCCGTAATTAAGATTCGATTGATTTTTCTGCTTTATTATATTTAGTAATGATATACAGGCGTGTGATGTACTTTGAGAAGATAGATAAAAGTTTATAGTATCCAAAGGCCGTAATCAGTCGATAAAGTTCTCCATATAACCAATGTAAGTATCACTTATTTGTAAGCGATTGTAAGCAAAGTTTTGAAGCGCGCGCGCATAGTCTCGCGCGTACAACTTCGCGCCTGTCGTGCACTACGTTACACTTGAATTATCTTACTTGTCTCGAAGGAACTTCGCGGAAACTCGCCGAGGACTTACAAACACTTTACATTCTACTGACTAAGTGTGTCGCGCCAACTTATACTTACCGAGGCGTATAGTAGTTTCCATAAAAATTTCGCGGTTCCATACATTTTTGTGCGACTTCAAGTCATCGCGCGACGTTATAAATTCGAGCTCATACATATGACCAGCATCATTTTAAGTAATGATTTTATTATGTATAGACACAATATATATTTACGAAAACTTCAGATTGAAAGAAAAAGCCGATGTTTTGGTGAATCGAATTCGAATTTCAAATCCTTAGTTGAACTCCACACCTTTCCTTCGACCGGACCACAATAAACTTCGAGCTCTCTCGGTCTTACACTGCATCCGCAGCGTATACGTCAGTTGTCTCCAGTATTGTTGAAAACACGTCGAATACGGATTGTCGCCCGCAGGCTGGACGAACTTCTGCGACCAGCTTCGGCAACCGGAGCAGAAAATACAGTAAATCTCAGAGTGTCAACCGAAATACATTGCTTTGACTTTATTCGATCGATCATTTGGAAATATCGAGAAGGAAAATTTTCTTCTTTCTCAAACATTGATGAATAAATTTGGACACAGTCACTAAACAAACAGTGCCTATACATTACAGATTCCCACAAGCTGACGCATCATCGTCGAAATGCAATTTCCTTATCACTCGGTTTTTAACACGCGAACACCTGTTCAGCCCAGTTTCGACACGCTTGAATTTACCACGCGTAAAATGGAATCGCGAAGTTGTCGCGCAACTCGATAGACCGCTAGGTTACCACGTGGATAAAGATGCGCTAGTGGTAAAGCTTCGAAGCCGGTCGAACTTTCGCGGCGGCGCTAAGTTTCGGGACTGGTTTCCTTGGTTACGACGACTGAGTCGTGCGGTCCCGGCGCTGTTTTTGCCATCAGTTGCCGAAAGAGCCGAGTAGTGATTTCGTCTGGATCCGGGTACTGAACAGTGTAGTGGATAGTCTGGCGTATATTGTTTTTAAAAAACGCGCATGCATAAACGATGAGTTTTTACAATTTCAGACGTATAGACAAAAATTTGTTCTGCAAACATTACAAATATGCAAATGACAGGTTTGATATCAGTGAATTTGGTAGAAGTGTCGTTATATAATTCGTCTCGAGTGATAAGTTCTTAAAACTCGACGATAAAAGCTCAAATCATTCATAATCGACGGAGCGATCGAATCGAGAAAAAATTTAACTCATTTTCTCAGTCGACGGTACTTTTGAAGTGTGTTGTAAACATCTTGCAAGGTAGGTGCTATTATTTCTTTATGAAATTTTTATTATTTTAAACAAGTTATCTACTATTATTTTATTGACGACGACTTTAGTTTTGCACTTTGCGATTGCGTCATGCTTATACACATTATAAAATAAAATAATATTGATTACAGCCCTGTATTATAACATAACAGGATTTATAACGGAAGACAATTTTAAATTGCGATTAAAATGAAATATTTTGCCAAGTGCATTGATTGCAAGAGCAAAACGAAATTATATTTACTTAATTGTAATATATAAACTGAATCGTATACTCTGGCTTTTTATCGCTATAAATCGATGAACACGTATTATTGGAAACTAAAAGTTGTAATCCAATCAAACAAAATTAATATAATGCTCTTTTTTTATAAGTAATAACTTTTTGTCTGACGCATGACCTACAACTCCTATACTACTGTCTTCATGCTTAAGCGTGATATTGAGAAAAAAACCCAAGGTCATCTAAATAACGTTATCAAACATTAGTTGTACCAACACTTGAAAAACAAAAATAAATCTTGTATATGTATATTTTCGTAGTACATTTTTACTATCGTATTTAATATTTTATTTCAGATTTTAGAAGGATAAAGGTCAAAGGTACACAACAATGTTAAGACCACAGTTTATCTTTCTACTTTTTCTACTGGGCAACTCTTACCTCGAAGCCACCAAAATGACAACGCCGACTTCCTTCGTTTATAACTTACCATGGAACACCCGCGACTACCACAACATGGACATTTCCATTCCCGTAAGGTCCAAGAATGACCAACTTATCTTCGTCACTGGTAATCATGACTCCACGCGTAAGCTCCAGCTTGATTCTCCGGATTCTAACAGCTGTCTCATTCCCAGGAACTTGAGATACAACTCGGAGAGTAGATGTGAGGCAACAAGCCTGAGTAATGGCAAGGTCATATTCACAATGCTGAATAACGAGATATCGCGAACCAGTCCAATTTCAGCTGCGCTGAACGTCGAATGGAGGATTTACATCATTGACCCTGCAAACTGTAACCACACGGATCTAGTCGTGGCCACCACTGACGAGAACTTAATCGGCGTTCTACCATACGAAGACAGCTTCGATATTTTGCTTAAGGACGTGGAATCTCCTAAAAGAACTAGGGTGGTGAGATACAAAGAAAATGGAGATATCGACCAAACCTTCTCTGCAGTCATCCCTGACGCGCATTTCCTTAAGGTGAGGATGATCAAGGAATATGATTCCTCAGCTGGATACTACTACATCACGCCCCGAAGGCGCGAAGGTTCCTCGATTCTTAAGGAACTGAATTCAAACTTTGAGGTAATTGGTAGCTTCGAATTCAAGCACTCCATTTACACAGGTTACGACCATGGTGCCTACAGTCTGGAACACGGAAGGTTTACCGTCTGCTACTTCGATCAAGAGAATAGGAAAAGTCTACGCTGTCTGACTTTGGATGAGGAGTTTAAGAATCAACCAACGGAAGTAACCATCACCTATGACCACAAGGCTTACAATGTGCTGGTGAAAAACTTACCGCAAGGTGGTGTCCATGTATTTCACGCCAAAAATAATGGAAACCATACTAACACAGTTTATCTGCAACACGTGACCAAGGATGGACAGGTGGGAGAACTGGCCGAATTAGGGATCGCGCCTAGAGGAATTCACGAGGTTTATTATTTTGAGATGAAGGATGGATCGCACTGCATCTCTATTTCATCGATTGACTCTATAATGACCAAGTATATTGTGCCACCCAAACTTGATGTACATTCTTAAGAATGTTGTATGTAATTTTTTTTCGTCAAAATTTGAATAAAGTTATTAAAAAGCCAAATAGCGTATTTATTTATAATATGAAAGATTTCAGCTATAACTTCCTACTAGGTATTTTGATTACCACATCACGTAGACGATAGATATAGTATTTCAGCAATCAAACCTTCAATTTCACGCGGACGGACCAAGTCTAACGATAAACATTCAGAGTGTTCTTGTTCGTCGATAAAGTCAAACGTCAAGAAAGTCGTTGTGTTCCTTATAAAGCAGAGAGTCAGCATAAGTCTTTGTGTTTGAATAATTTTCTTAAGGATTATATTAAATCTCAAAGAGTAAGTACGCACATCCACTCATTGATTATTTCCAAACACCTGCAATTTTTATAATTACGCCGTATTTTTTTCCTCTATAGTTGATATCAAATTAGTCAAATATAATTACCGTTTTACACAAAAATTACGATTCTTTTTTTTAACACTCAGAAAATATAATCATTTCTGTTTCAGACATCATTTTTTTTCAATTTTCAACAATGCCACTTTTTCAAGCTCTACTAATTGCACTAAGCTTCTTCCACGTTCGTGCTTACGTCTTGTTCACCATCGAAGACGTTAAACACAAGCACAACGTCACTGAAGACTGGAAAATCGTTCGTCACATCCACACATCACATCCTCTGGTTATCAAGGTCAAGAACAGTCTTGTCCACATCCTGGATACGAACGACACAAACCTCGCTATACAGCTCGAATCCGAGGACTTCAGCACCTGTAAGGTACCTCTAAAGTTAGTCTACCCAATGAGGTATCCACGACGAGCCACTAGTCTCGGCAATGGCAAGGTCGTCGTTTGGCTGCTGAACTATCGGCTCACGGCTTACAAGCACGTGGCCGAGTGGAGATTCGTCGTAGTGGAGCCTTGGAACTGTACTTATCAAAAATTCGAGATAACAGACGAAGATCCCTTTCCAGTTGATGTCGTCGACGTAATCGGCTACGAAAACACGCTGGATGTGCTTATAAAACCCTTGCGAAACGGCGAGCCAAATAACATTTACGTTTTCAGATACACCGACAATGGCAAACCAGTATCGTCGATCATTGTACCTGTCATTCCAGGTGAGATTATTAAAAATTTTCAAAATAATCTATGTTTTTACATTCTAAATATTTTTACCTGGTATTCACAGATACTGATTCTCATCCATTCTACCAACCCGGCGCAATACGGTTATATCCCGTAAAGGAACATGACCCTTCAGAAGGTTTTTTCTACGTTCAAGTCAAACCGGAGACCAATACGACTACCGTGAAACGCCTAAACTCCAACTTTGATGTTATGTCTAAAATCACATTACATCATTCAACATTTCGAAGTTTCCGTACAGATGATTACTCGGTATCCCACAACCGTTTCACTACGTGTCACTCGAAGAAGGAGAATAATTCACAATTTCTTCACTGTCTACTTCTGAACAATTACCTGAAGCAGAAGACAAATGTTACGTTGAGTCATGACAA
This sequence comes from Cecidostiba semifascia, assembly GCA_900474235.1. Taxonomy (NCBI): domain Eukaryota; kingdom Metazoa; phylum Arthropoda; class Insecta; order Hymenoptera; family Pteromalidae; genus Cecidostiba; species Cecidostiba semifascia. The sequence continues at coordinate 2,742 of UCQR01110638.1, read as the reverse complement.
CTACGCGGACTTCTTTGAGAACATGGTGTACCTAGTCACGAAAAACTTGCCAGGTAGTGAGAGTGTACTGCTGACGTTTGCCATAAGGATAAGCGATCATCCAAAAACGCCGATTTATGTGCAGAAAATTGATAACGATGGACGAGTTAGTGAGCCAAAACAAATCGGAAAAGTCTACTGTGAAATCTATGATTTGAAGAATTTTGAAATGAGTGATGATACGTACTGTATTGCAGTCAGTTGCGTCGAAACGATACACACGAGATGTATAAATTTAAAAGATTATTGTTAGATAATAAGTATTGCTAAAAAGTTATATACGTTTTAATTAGTATGTACATTATTTTAGTAGAATTGTAAATAACTATATTTTGTTTATGTAAGAGAATCTGTCTTTAAATTGACAAATATATTAATATAATAACTTTTTATACTATTATTTTACTACTTCTGATAACTCAATTAATTATGCAAAAATAACAATTTTACTTTTATTTTTATTTTGACCAGTAAATGTTCAAATGTTTTCGAGTTATTATTTTTATGAGATGCAGAACTTTGTACTTTTGGAGAAGAATTTCGTATGGTTACTGTGGAAAATAAGCAACATATGGAAAATTATTATGAGCCGAAAGTTTATGCGCGCTCAACTCTCTTACAGCGTCTGATTAAAAAAAAATTTTTTTAATACAGATGTATTGAATACAGATATATTACAAAATAGTATATTATTTTATTTTATTTTATTTACAGTTAAAAATTGTTATTAATTTTGAAGTTACCAGTTTTAAATGAAGCTTTCATTGTAAGTCATCTCCTGTACTTATAAATATGAATCCAATGATAATTCGTCAGTGTAGCTTAAGTGATCGTCGAAGAAAGACATCGGGAAAATTCTTATCGTCTTTAGATATTTACTCATCTCAAGGCATTTCTACAATATAATACCAAAAACGTAAATACAATTTCATTTAATTTTAATACATTCATATGTATTATACAATAATCTAGCTTATACAGTTAAAATGTGATTGTGTTTATAAATAAGTATGGCCGTCTGGTACATAAATAATGTTATGATAACTTTATTTCGTTAAGAGATAACAAAAATAATCATTGAAAATACCATTTACTTTGTACAAAAAATATTTTTTTAGATAATAACTAATTTTACTGACATAGATAATAGAATGTAGAATGAATCCTATTTTAAATCTTCCAGGACATTCGAAATTGCTGGCAATATGTCAAAACTAAAATCAAACCTCATCGTTTGCACGGCTTTGTTCTGTTATATTTTGGAAACACATGGCTCTAGCTCCACCAATTTCACTAGACAATGGACAAGCGACTATATGTACACTCCCGAAATCATCAACGTAAATGGTCATCTTCTAGCTATTGGCTTGCAAAACAACACAGTAAACATAACTTCAACATTTGGCGAGATAGACTCTTTAACTTGCAAACTTTCACTCCGAGCAGGTCAGTCCGCCAGCGACAAGATCAAAGCCTTTGCGCTAGGTAATGGTAAGGTAATCGTTCACACATCCGTATTAGTAGAGACAAAAATGCCAGAATTCAAACTAAACGATGCTGTGTGGGACTTATTCATCATCCTCGAACCACATAATTGCTCGGTCCTCAAGACAGTCGAGGTGCACCATGGCTGGGATCGTGACTGGGTTGCCCTAGTACCTTACCAAAGCAGTTTTGATCTGTTTTATCATAAGAAGCCAAATAAACAGTCTGGAACATTTCAGTCTCCCCAGCGTTTCAACGATCTAGGTGATCCCATAAAACTGGATTATTCACTGGGCTTAGAGAGCCAAATTACCGGATTGAGGATTCAAACTATAAAGCCTTATGATGCATCCGAAGGTTACGTCAGTTTCATGAATTCGACGATAAGATATCACGACTCGCGATTCGAAACGATAAAGACAATCAACATTGTGAATCCTGTTTACACTATTTCTGGGGCTCATGATAGAGTCAGCTACTGCTATATCAAGTATCCACCAAAGAGATATTCAGAATCGGATAAAAAAAAGTTTGATTTTATTTATGACAAAAATACGAAAAAAGAAGAAATAGAGCATGCAGTCTGCGAACTTTTCGACGCCGATCTGAATTGTAAAGCCTCAGTCGAGATTCACAAACTCGAAGATAAGCGCGTGTACGAGGTCATCGTCACCAGCTTACCTGGTGGTGGAGCTCTCGTTGCCACAGCCCACAGAGGTCGACGAGCACCTAGGGGTCACGCCATGGAATTCTATCTACAACGAATTAACCCAGACGGTAGCACGCGAGAACCTGTTCAAATATCTGAACACTCGATATTCTATCACCAAATGAGGCTAATCTCACTAGATAATGGAGAGTTCTGTTTGGTCGACGGGGGTGAAATGGAAACCTTCAAGGCTTTCACAAGCTTAAAGAACAGTATGTGGATCAATTGCATTGACGTATCCACTTTGTAAGAGTGAAGATGCCAAGTCCCAAAGTACTAAGAAAAAAGTGCCTAATGGTGATTGATTTATTAATAATGATTTATAATATGTATAATTTGTATTAATGTAAAAAATAAAATAGTCCAAAATATTAGGGTAAGTTAAGCTGTTATTATTCTATAACTATATATATTTAACAAAATTTACTATAAAAAGGTTTATTCTTAATGTATAGCAATGCTTTTATAGGGTGTAATTAATCGGTTTAAAAACATACCTTTTACAAGGT
>UCQR01110020.1:0-10950 GCA_900474235.1 Cecidostiba semifascia | reverse complement strand
GCTTTCATGCGCGAGTCTCTTTGTTCACAAGAGGCTTATTTTCTTCTTCTTTTTTACGTATATACGTGACATTGGGAATGCAGTTTGAGTTTTATGCCGAGAAGATAAAGGTCATATCGATTTTATTATTATTGCATGTAAAATAACAGCAATAAGAAAGGAATAGTGAACAAGAAAATACGAGGAGAGAGGCACGTAGTAAACAGACTCGTATATAGAAAAAGGGGCGAGTGAAACCGATCCTAAGACGCTTTAATCCGGGCGTAAGCGCAGTTTTCGCGAGCGCGTGCGTGACAGGCGGCCCGAGCCATCGTCTTATGTCAGCGCGAGCAACGCGATCCGGGAGAAGGAAAATTTCATTGCGAACATTCGTCTAGTTTTAACATTTTTTGTAACTTTGCGATAATCCGTTCGACTAAAGATTTTCTTTTTCTTTTTTAACCGGGAGATATTCCTTCTACTCGCAGAGGAATTCCAATAATTCAAAGCCATCAGGAGCGATGTTGCGTGACGGTAGCGACGTGTCAGCTCGCTGTCCGATAATCTCTTCTCTCCTCACTGATGCCGCTCACGCGAGACTCGCACTTTTTTTTTGCTCTTCTCTCGCGAGTAGCCATCGGAGACGAGAAACACGAGCACACAGGCTGGGGATCAATCGAACGGTAATTTTTTTGTCACGCGCAAGAATGCGCGCGGCTTATTCGAGGACGGGAACATAAAAAGTGGAGGCAGCGTTATTTTGATGGAGATCGTTCAATTGATTCGGGAGCGTGAGCAATGGGAATTCCAGACTGGAGTCGCCATCGTGTGGTGAGTTGGAGAACTGAAGGTTTGTTCTGGTGGTTACGGGGGTATGCGAGAGTCGATGCGCTTACCTCCAGACGTTGCATTAGCAGGTCGAGTATCACGATTATTTTATTGCTCAAGAAAACGGCCTCCACGTTGCCGCTGTGGCCGTTCAGTGCCGAAATGTACACTCGACAGACGGAAACGATGCTTCTGCGGAGAAGAAAATAAAAGAATATAGTTAATACGAGACTCAATTTTGTAACGGAAAAGCTTACAAAATCCTGAATAACTTACTTGTTTGGTAAAGTTTGGGATGTATTCTGTATGTTCAGACCGAGGTTCAATAAGTTCGTCAAGGTCTCGAATCCACGCAACTGCGAGAATGTATCCTGATCAAGAGGGCACTGTAAGATAAATCAAAGATTAAAAGTGTATTCTAGTATTGGACTTTGGATACGATATAAAAAAAAATACTTACAGATTTTGAAAATCCTCGAGCGATCTCCCCAAGACACCTCTCTAAACTAGCGACCGCTACAACCGACCAGGTAGTCTTGGCATGATTTTGACACAGTTTATCCAACTCCTTCAAATTCCGCCTGAACTTGGACTTATTTGTAGAGTCGACCACTCCATCTGATACAGTAGCAGTGCCATTACCAGTAGTTTTGGTCGCATCCTCGTACTCCTGACTACGAGCCGTCATCCGTTGCTTGATCTTACGGCTGCGACGCTTTAGCGCTTTCTGTTTTTCTTTAGCTACCTTGTTGTCAACTGTGGTGCTCGTCGGTAGGTCTTTGATCTGCGCGATATTGAACTTCTGTAGCTCGTCTCGATTGGGCTCGCGGCCGTCGTGCACGCGGCGTACTGCCTCCGAGTGCAGCTTGCCTTTCAAGTGACTCAGAAGATGAACTTCGTTCGGAATCTGTAGATTTTACAAAGTTTAATATTAGTTTCTATATTCTTTAAAGGTCAATTTTTAAATTACGTTTATGAATCAATAACCCACCACTTTCCCGCACAATGCGCACTGCTTCAACGAAGGATAACTCTTCAGCGTCGGCGGCACCTCCTCGGCTCTGAGAATTGATGACTCCACAGCCCTTTGCCTGATGTGCTCGATGTTCTCTACGTGTCGCCTTGCTGATTCCTGCTGCTTCTGTGCGATCTTTTTCTGCAGCTCTTCCTGATTGGCCAACTGAGCGGCGTGAAGAGCCGAGAGTCGCTCCTCTCGGTCTCGAGCTTTTTCTCGAGCCAGTTCCTGTCGCTCCTTTTCACGCTCTAGCTGCATCTTACCGACGCGCTCTTCACGTTCGCGACGAGCTTGTCTCATACGTTGGATACGCAACTGACGCTCAGCTTCCAAAGCCCGACGACGTTCTTCCGCTGCAGCTTCTTTTGCGGCTTTCTCCTCTTGACGGCGTTGTCGCTCTTCTTGGATGCCCTGGAAATTAAAGGGATTAACGGTTAATTCAAAGTAATTTCTTTACAGATTTGTTTTATATTGCATACCTGCAACCTTTCCTCTTGCTCTTGACAGAGCGCCATAAAATCATGGCGCTTGTTCTGCGCCTCGAGTTCGTTTATGAAGGCTATTTCTTTGAGCTTCGAGTCTTCGTCGTGAGCTTTTCTCACTATCTCCAGCAAGTGCTGCGTTCGATTCTCCTCAGCTCGTTTTAGCTTCATCTCAAGTCTTATGCGCTTATCCTCTATCAACTGGTTCTTCGCTGTCTTGACGTCTTCGACTTTATTCAGAAGCTCTCGCAGTCGCTGGGATTTTTCCATCAGTAACTTTTGCCTTTTGTGCTGAGCGCACGCTTGTTTTGCTTGGTACCTGAAAACACAATAATTGCTTATTATAATATACTTTTTGAAACAAATTACATACAAATGTAAAAGTAAACACCTCCTAAGGGTCTCGGGCAACGACCTCTTCCTCGATGGCGAAGACAGCTTCTGATGTAGCTCCAAAGCTCTTCCAGGATGCCTCGCAACCAACGCTTGCAACTGCGCTAAGGTATCCATTCTCTCAGCCCACGACATGCCTTCAAGCATGTTCTCGTATCTATCCTCTAGACTTATATCCTCATCCTCGACGTTAGAGTCGGTGATGTCTTCCTCGACATCGAGCACCATTTCGCCGTCGGTCTCGTCTGTCTCGGTATCGATGTCGATCTCCGTTGATTCGAGCTCAAGAATTTGACGCTGCAGCGACGCTTCCTCGTCTGACAGTTGCTTCGATCGCTGGGAATCGGCCTCTTCAGTTTTACGTTCTTCCTCTAGGATTATGCGCTCGCGCTCTGCTTGAGCTGCCATGAATTGTTGGATACGCTTCTCGAGAAGCTCGGCCTCACTCTTGAAGATCGCCGCAATCGTTAGCGAGGTGGAGTTGTTGGTCTCATTGCTGACCGAGGCTGAAGATGTTTGGCCCTAAATAGAAAGTTTTTTTTTATTTTTATAAAGTTTCTTATTTTAACAAAATAATGGTTTATTTTAACTCCAACCCACCTTCGAATCGCCATTGACAAGTTTTCCCTCTACATTTCTCGTCTTATCTCTAGTCCCAGTATTATCGCATCCCTTTCCCTTATCTCCTTCGCTCTTTGCAGTCCCGACGCTCCTCCTTTTCTGTGCCCTGGACCCACCAGATTCTGCCGAGCCAGTCTTCTTGCTCGAATCAATGCAAAGAGCTGGCATAGAGCTTGCAGTGCTAGGTTTGTGAAAACGCGTAGACATGTTCAGGTTGTGTGTACTGCCGCGACGACATCGACCGCGAACCGTTTGCCAACCGTCCACGTCAACTTCCTTGCCAGAGGCCTGCTGGTTACTCTGCTGCTGTTGGTTTTGGTTCTGTTGGTTGTGTTGAGAGTTGTTTTGCTTGAACGACTTTGAATGTGGAGTTAAGACCTCGCAGGAGGCACTCATGTCCAGGGAAGAATCGGAGCCACGGGAATTCTGTTGACCTGAGAACTGGAGATGAATATTTTTAGTTAGCTTTTGTTTCAAAGGTAAAATTTTTACAGATTATCAAAAAGACAATTTACCTCCCCCTGAGCTTGCATCCGTCTTCTCACGATAACAGACGTCCCAGGCTTCATCTTGTTTGGTGTCGTGGAGCCTTTCATCACTCCGAGCGTTGTCTTGCTTCTCACCATCTTTGGAACTTCGTGCTGCTGCTGTGACTGCGAACTCGTTGTGCTACTAAGAGTAGATTTCATACGCGAAATGGTTGAGTAGGCCGGTCTTGGAGGAATGGTTTTAGATTTGACTGCAGACGTGACCATTGACTTGTTCGGCGATTTGTTGTTGCAATTTGTGGTGGTCTTAGAGTCCGTTACACTGTTGTGAAAAAAGTATGATATTAGGAACGTTTAGCAAATCAGTTATCTTTACTACTAGATTAGTTCACTATTGATACCTTAATCCATTGGCCAATGTACCCTTATTGAGGGTCGTGTTAATCATATTCTTCGTCGCCTCAATATTGTTTCTCGGTTCGTTGTTTCGTTTAAGCCCGCTGTCAACGTTGTTCTCATTATTGACATTCTGAGAGTCGGCCGCTGATTTGATTCGGACAGCAGTGGTTGGCTGTGTCCGAGTAACGTTTCGAACAACGTTACTGCTCTTGGGGTCGATGACGTTTGATTTGGTGCCATTGGTTTCCGCTAAAACCTTCGATTCAGATTCTTGCATTTTGCTCGCTGATGACGGTCGCTTCAAGACAGTCGACGTCCTTGTGCTATTCACCTTTGCAACCACTGGCTGCTTCTCTTTTAAGCTTTTTGCTGCAAAAAATTGATTGTACACAGAGAAGCTTTGAAACAAACTATTGATCAAAATTCTTACCATCATTTTTGGAGCCTTGATTCTTGGCATCCTTCACAATCTTTGGATTCCTCGGAGTAACCTCTGCTTTCCCACTGGACTCATTCCTATTATCAGTAGGAGTGCCAGTAACCTTGTGTTCGATAATGGTCTGCTCAATAGGACTGGTGGGGCTCATCCTTTGCAAAGGGCTTCCTGGTTTAGGGACACTCCATGTACGACAGGGTGATGTCTTGCGCACCTCCCAAGCCAGTGGAGTCCTCCTCAAAGGAGGTGGCGATGTCTCGTAAGCCCATTTCACCTTGAACCACTCTATGAGGTTGTGGAAGTCTCTTGTGTAGTTTTCCAGCACCAGAATCACCTCCTTACACTCGGATATGTTCTCATCCTCCTCACAGGTCTCATAAATAGCATCTACTGCTCTCTGTAGGTTGCCGAAGAGAAATGCCCAGTATCTGGCTTGCAATTCTGCCATAAAAAAAAAATAAGTAAGCATAGAATTCTAGATTCGATGGTTGATTCTAATGAACCATGCATACCTGAACGTTTATCTCTGCCCGTCGAAGCAGATCGTACTCTCGCATTGCTCTTGATAGACCTCTTCGTGGCAGTGGACAACAAAACTCTAGGAACACTTGGAGGCTTGCGTGTAATCTTCTCTATGCCGTCGGTCTCCAGCGGGACGTTGAAGGCTATCAGATTCCTCGCCGCCCGTCCTTCCTCTTGGACAAGCAGTCTCACGTCTGCCATGACTATAGTTTCTAAAATTACAAAAAAAAATGTTGCTTACTCAAAGCGTCGAGCAAAAGTCCAAAATTTCAAACAAAACATACAGTCGCGCGCGCGCAAAGTGTCTATCCGCACAACAGTACTCATTTGTTTACAAACTGTCGCAGCCTCCGTTTACTTCCTCTCTTCTACATCTCATAAATCCCTGATTCTAGTTTTTTACTCCAAACTCTCCACCCGCTAACTGGTAACTACGACGCAACGTGCGATTTGACGTTTCGGCGCAAAAAAGGACTACGAAAAAAAAAACGTCTATACATACGCACAAAACACTTGTAGGTTATGTCGGACGCGAGAGAGATAAAAATCCCAAACGACGGGATGCAGTTTTGAGTTTATCGAAGGTTATACCTAATGGAGAATATATCCTTCGCTGTCTAGTGGAAGTTCCTCGAAAACGAGACTTGAGTCGCGGGATCGCCAGGAACCCGCAAGATTGACATTTCTGACAGGACGGATTGAGGACCACTAAGGAGAAAAAGAGAGAACACTCAACACAATGGAGATGGAGCGCCGCGAGTGTTTACGGCGGATTCTTTGAAATTCGCTCTTACCCACCGTCTGCAGAGACCTGCAGACCGACGGGAATCCAGTTTGAACCAGGTAAGAATTTTTTTGTTTGTGAAATCTTTATTATTACGTTGGTTGAAATGTTTATTTTTATGTACAAAAAATGTAGTTTTAGTTAGTGTTAGAAATGTTGAAGTGCAATTCAGCCTTTTTGTCTCTTTTGCTGACGCACTTGTGCCCATAAACGTAGTACCTAAGAGGCTTCTGCGACCACTCCACTCCTGCACCTTCAATTCCAATCCTTGGACATTCGACTATCTTTATTTCTTCCCTCATCCCATCATCCTCCAGCCAGAGTTCTTTCCAACTACACATGGAGTACTTGCTGTGCCTTTTCTCTAGCTGAAGGGCCATGCAGATTTTTGATGGGCCATTACACAGTTCGTGGGTCTTCAACTCCTTTGACAATTTTTTCGGTTCCTTGGCACCTGGTTTCAAACTGCGATGCTGTGCCATTTGTTTTATACCCTCTAGAGGTTCTATAGCTCTGATGAGTACTGCGCTACCTTCTTCTGAAATTGAAAATTAATGATTGTTACTAGAGTATACCGGAGTGTTTTTTGAAAAAATACATCATGGTGAGAATTCTGTCCATTTAGTTTTTTTTAAGAATTATTTTCTTCTATCCAAAGATAATTATTATTACAAATGTTTTTTCCATCAAATTCATCTTTTTCAATAACAAAGGTTTTACATATCTCTGAGGCACCATTGCATAGCTCATGACTTTTGAATTTCCTAATATCTTTGATCATTTCATTTCCTTCTGTGTTTACTCTTTTCTGAGTATTTCTCAAAAGCTCCATATACTCAAGGCCGACCAAAGGTTCAATATTTTTAATCAGTACAAATTTACCTGATTCTGTATATGTAGAATAATTTAAATAGAAATTTGTTGTAATTTCTCATGAAGTATTTATAGTATGGAATCATTCTAAGCTCTAATAGAAATAATTAAGTAGATGAATTACCTTGACTAGATATATTAAAGCAGTGATACATTCCATACGTGAAATAAATGTAGATAGTTCCAGGTTTCATGTACATGGGAGTGTTCCTGGGTGTAACTTTTCCTTTATACGTATGTGAAGCTCCATCCTCGATACCCACGTAACTCTCTGTTTCTACAATTCTCCCTTTAAGAATTGTTCCATTCTCGAGTTTTCTCACAAGAACTTTTCCTGATGAAGAATAAAATGTGAAATTTTCATACTGACAGTAGTTCTAACGTTACAAAGCTTTGGACATACCAAGCATACTTTTGGCCAAAGTCTTGCAAGGCACATTGTAAAAGGAGTATGGAAGTCTGTTGGAACTGATTTGTTTCTCCCAAGGAGTCGCAGGTGGATCTTCCAGTTGCTTTAGTTCCTCTTTCATCAGTTTTAAATCAACGACTGCTCGTGGCTTTTTACCTGTCGGTCTAGGAACTATCTCGATGTTGATCTTTCTTTTGTCTAGAATAATTTGATTGCTTAACTAATATATTTTTATTCGGTAAAATTAAGGATAATGCAGTATTGCTTACAATTCATAAGAGCTTTAAAATTTAATTTTTGCACTGGTTTCTTATCTTTCTCCTGTTCCTCTTCCATATTTGTATGTTGGTCCTAAAGTGAATAATTATTCGCATGAATAAGATTGATCTCACTCAACGTATTCATAGAAAAAATAACCAACCTTCTCCTTTAAACTAGAACAATACTCTGATTTATATCTCAGTGCCAAAGAATAAATACCACTTCTCTTGAGTAAGTAATTGAGAATGCATTGATTGATTCCTGATGCGAAAAAATTGAATTGTCATTCTTTACATTAATTTTTACAAGTTTTATATTGACCAGAACACAACACCACAGCCAAATGCAGATTTGATTTTTTGTTTACTCAAACGTTTGGTTACATATGTATATCTAGAGCAGGTCAGGTTAGGCCGAATTCAAATCAAACTCGCGCCATTAGTACAGCCGCCTGGCTTTTTCATCGATTCTAGCTTATACAATACATTATTAGAATATGCCATACTTACTAATCATTCTTCTTAGAATAATTGCTTTCTACGGGACTTTTAAGACAAATATTTGTAAGATATTAACGATTCTGAAGTAAACTATTATTAGTAGTCAAAAAATGAGCGTCTATAATCATTCAATTCTTTCTAGTGGATGAGTCTTTCGAAAAGAATAAAATACACATCGTATTCGCATATGTAATATTTTAACAAACTTTATTTATTCATCTCACGTTCCCGCAGCAGTCATAAAACATGTAACGAACGACCTTCCTTACAATTATGTAAGGCAACGTATTGCAAACAGCCTCGTTGATCACGTCCTCCTGTTCCAGCATAGAGTAGTAGTGCTTTTGCGCGCGCTCGAAAGCTTCGACTATGTCTCTTTCATACATGGAAAATGAATCGTTGAGATCGTACATCCTAAAGTTAGGCTCGAATCCGCGATTCCTCATAAGCGTGGCAATCCGGCAGTGGCTTTTCGTGAGTAGTTGGAAAAACGTGCAGCTCTCGATGATCCTCCTGGTTTTCATCATATCCACACGCTTAACGCAGTCTTGATAATAATCCCACAGCTCCGTATCCATCTTGATGAACCTTTCGTCCTTCAATTCGATCGACGACTGCAAGCAATGGATTCCCTTTTTAATCGCCAGAGCCTTTAGTATCAGCTTGACGCTTTCTAAATGATATCTGATTGCCGGAAATCCAGCGTGGACGAGAGCGAAAGGAGTGTTGCCGTCGTTGTCCTCGGCCAGGATATCCGCGCCGGCAGACAGTAGTAGCCTGATTTGATTACCATCATTCTGATGTCTAAAGTATGCCGTTATGTCACAAACACTGTGCAACGCAGTACGACCTCTGGTCGTTCTCTGATTGATCTTCGCACCGTGATTGAGCAAAGTTTTCAGCACTTGCTGGCTACGTGTGTAATCTTCACATAGTACCGCGAGGTGCAGCGGATATACGTCATACTGTGATTGCGCATTCACGTTTGCGCCATGGTCCATAAACAGCTTCAGCTAAAAAGAATTGAACAACATCAAACCGGAAAATAATGTGGCAGATACATAAATGTACATGTGACGTTTTTTTAAAAATTCAATATAACTCAAACGAAATCTCGCGGCATGTAAAAAAGTTTTTTTTTTTGACTTACCAATTCATCGTTTCCCTCTCTGGCGGCCAGGTGTATTGGCTGGCACTGGTTCCGTTGATCTCTGTCGTCGAGCGAGACACCCTTCTCGATAAATATTCGGGCCAGGTCGGCGTGTTCCACTGGGGCGCGTGCCAGATAGTGCAAGGCGTTGTTACCTCTAGAATCTTTGGCGAATACATCGGCTCCGTGTTTCATTAACAACGGCAACAGTTCGCTGTCTTCGCTGGTACTTGCTGCTATAAGCAGTGGTGTAACGCCGCTATTGTCAGTGACATTTACATCGGCTCCTTTTTTGAGAAACCTTTCGGCGACCTTGACTCGGCCGTATTTCATCGCATAATGCAGAGGAGTTTGACCATCGCAGTCTCGAGCTTGCAAGTCAGCGCCGTGGTCCATTACGAGACGGATGAGCCGATCGTTCCTGAAGGACGGATACATCTGAAGCAGCACGTGGAGAACACTCGATTTCTTGGCAATCATATACGGCTGTGAATGTTCAAAGAGCTCGTTGACGTCGGCACCGGAGCGCACGAGCAGATCAGCTGATTTGTGGTAAGAGCACAAGACCGCGATACACAGAAGCGAGAGATTTCTGAGCTTTCCTATTGGAAAGCGCCTGTCAAGAGCCGGGTTTAATTTTAGGACCAGCTTGATTATAGAATTCTGATCTGCATACTTAGGGGAACGAAGAAGTTCCTTGATCTGCTCACTGGTCAAATCGTTCTCGCGGAAGATCTTGATGAGCGTTTGATGCAGCATATTGTCATATTGTCTGAGGCATCTTATTTTGTACTGATCTGACGTCCCAAATTGAAATACGTTATATATGCCATCTCTATGGAATCTCATATAGAACATTTTTGTAGTTTAGAAGGGCGGAGCTTCGTTGCCGTTCTCCGTTATTCGCTGGTATTATATCGGGAAAATGAAATAAAGCTGCGTGTTAAGATAGGATTCTGATATTTTTGAGTTAAAAGAAAGAAGAAAAAATTGTTCGGATATATGTTAGCGCGAAAATATATAGAAAACAGTGTCAGTCCACTTTTAGTAAGTGTTTAAATCTTATATTATTATTACAAAGTATTTTACTGAATAACTAAAGATAAATATAGCTATATATTTACATGATGTATCCAACAAATTTGAGCATGTTTCTTGACAATAAAATAATAAAGGATACTGTTGAAATACGCCAATAATGTGTAGAATAGCCAAAGACAAAGAAAGGATGAAAAAATACAGAGAACAAAAATGAGATAATAATTTTTAAAAATCAGTAATTTGATTTTATTGTGAGAATTTTACTTACAGTGTGTTAGTGATCGACGATTTGCAAACAAGTTCGACTCGGTTTTAATTCTTTATATCAAGTTAGTGATTTCCCGATTTTAAATGACTCTATTTCGTATGTTACTTCTCGAGTCACACAAAATAATTTTCGCATTCGTTATCAAAAGGTTATCAAAGTTACATGGAACAAATAAGTGTGGCGTTTGAAGTAAGGATTCGGAGGAGTGAGGTTGTATAAACTTGAGAGAACACCAAAATAATGAATTGTATTAATATTAATAAATATAGAAAATATAGCTGGTAGAGCGTTAACGGGTTTCGCTCGCTAAGGTATTAAAAATAAACTAGAATCAGCAGCTAGAAGTCTGGCTGTATTACCGCTCCTTTACTGCGGTAATACCGCTAATAACGTATTTGAAGCTGACTCTCAGTGGACTCTCTGTCGATAAATTATCAACCGAAACTGCAAACATTGGAATAACCGCTTCTCGCGAGAAGAATTTACGTGCAGTATAGTAGT
>UCQR01110019.1:0-12731 GCA_900474235.1 Cecidostiba semifascia | reverse complement strand
ATACTTGCGCGCGTTTACCTTTTAGATGCAATCAGGAACTCGCATTATATATAAGAGAGATTGATATCAAGAGATGAATCATAAATATTCAAGTTTCCGCGCGCGTATGCGTAGAATTAAAGCAATAACCATAGAGTTTGTTTCTGAAACGAGTCGTCGCTTCTTTTCTCTCTCTCTCTCTCTCTCTCTCTCTCTCTCGAGGAAGAATATTCTCTTTTCCTATTTTTTTTGCCTTAATTGCGCGCATCTTAATTATTCTCCTTATATACTCGAACAATAATGACGTGCTTCGCTGGAAAAATAAAGAGATAAATTGCCGTTCGACTGGAGATTGCAACGGACGGTTTCGAAGAATGCAAAATAATATCTCCTTGTTATTATACATATATACACAGCGCTGAATAATTTTCGCAATATTCTTTTATCGATTGGCTAATTAGTAGGTACATTATATGCGATAATACAACAACAACAAAACTGTTATCACTAATTTGTCCTATATCTTGTCGAAAAATATAAATAATATCAAAAGCCAAAAACCGTCTTGCCCTCAATAGTACATTATATCACCTACATATAACACTAAAGCCAATATAAATTGCACTCAAAGCGCAGTCAGTCCAAAGAGAGTCATTCATCGGCCATCATTCAATTCGAAACTCGGGAGAATTTACCACGAATCCATCAGCTCTATATACAGTATACCGTAATCCATCGATGCGCGTATTTGAAATGACAAGCCTCTCTCTCTCTCTCGCGACACAAAGCCTCATCAGTCGTGCACACACGCCAGTGAAAATAAAGGCAGCAGCATCATCCGTTCTTATAACGTATATACATATACATATATATGTGTGAGTACAAGACCATTCGGTCTTTACGACAGCTGCGTGCTATACTGCGATCGTGAATATATATACGTCGCATCTCAGCGCACGACGATAGAGAAGGTAAGGTACACAACCGTTATATAGACCTCGTCTCCGCGACAACTCGGTCGCCGCCGCCTCAGCGAGCATCACGAGGAGATTGTCGTCGATCTACGTCGTTCGCGACGACGGTGGTATTATATTGTAGAGCCGTAAAGTAAACCCGTTGTGTGATTGCTGTGTGTGGATGTGGATAGATATAAGCGGTTGTGGATATAAAGTCATACGTGTGTGGATATATCTCGAGTTTTTTTCGATCGAGATTTATACTAGTATAATATAAAAGTTTCGAAATACATGCATTTAACTTCATACCCGCAATAAATTTTTTTTGTCTATACTATTCCTTTGTTATATATTTCACAGTAGAGTTGAATTTTTATCGAGCTTTCCTTTCTTCGTTATGTCTATATAAAATTTATAATACATATAATTTTTACTCGTTATGGCGGCTAAGTTTATTATCAGCTTTCTTCATTTTCGCAAATGACGTATACAAAGTTTCACGCGCGTTCCACTCTGATTCGGAGCAAACGAAAAAAATTATATTCCTAATGACCTAATGAAATACCCACACTTCGAAGCGAGTATACATACACCAGTTGAAAACATTTACGAAAAATTCCACTAAATAATTCACCTAAAAATTAGCATTTGAAAAACAGCCGCACTCGTCACGCGTATATCCTTCTTTCACACCGCATAAATTTCAAAACATCATATATATATATACACACTATACTGCTATTTTTTTTTTCTTTCTCAAAATTCGCACAACAATAAAAATGTAAAATATTGTGCAGCAGCGTTGAGTGTTGTTGTTCTGTATATATACCGTAATGCCGGGCTTTGTGTGACGCAAACGTACACCCGCGCGAGCTGTCACGCTCGGTGCTCGAGTATAATAAGAAATGGGCACGCGCACGGTATAGCACACAGCAAAGTTCGACTTTCGTCGCTTCGTTTTATGGGGATCCGAGAGAGTATAAAGAGAAGAAAAACCGAACCCGTGACCGCGCGCGCGTCATTCCCTTTTTTCTCGCGCTTCCTTTTTATATACGCTCTTCGGCGGAATTTTGCTACCAGTCGACACGGACTCTTTTGCAGGTCGATGTTGCGAGACTATACGCTGCTGTGTGTTGGTCTTTTCCGTGGTCGGCAGGTTTGTGGCTTAGATTGAATTTTTTCGAAGAAATTTAATGGGTTTTTAATTGAATGTTATGTCGGCTTGATTTGTTTTTTTTAAAATGATATTTTAAACAATAGTATATTGCGAGACACAATTTAACAATGAATTCGCAGATGTTTAAAGTAAATTTTTTTAACAATTCAAAAATTTGCTCCAACGCAAGTATAAGAAGATAAACTCGAAGGATAAACCTTCGATAACGAGACGATTTACGACTAGCGGCTGTAAAGTTTCGCTGCAAGTGTGTACTCGAGTTGAAATCACATGTGCGTACGGTCATCAGCAGAATGTCCTGATGATGACGTTTTTTTTTGTACCGATTCACCTGCTCGACTATACGGCAGTTTTAGCTTCCACTCGCGTGCACCGTATGGTTACATTCATGCTTTCCCATCGCTTGCCGGCTGTTCGTCGTTATACTCTAATGCTCGAGGGGACCTTTTAGGAGGAATAAAACGAAACGATTAAATTGTTCATCGGTAGGATATATAGGCATTAACGAACACAAAAGTATATGGACAATGTTTTATATTGAGTGTACGAGAAGCTAATGCGTCTACTCGACTTTATTTGCATAGAAGTACCTTTTACTCAGCTCATCTGCTGATCTTTTATCTACCAAACCAAAGTGTAGTTATAATTGTTATGTCAACATTGGGAATTTTATCTGTTACTCAATTTCATAAATATTAAAAATGTTGCATATGGCGAGTTTTCTATTGTTTTAAATTGAATATATTAATCTGAAAATCACCTATAGTTTAAAAAACCTCTGACGTTCAGGTGCAAGATAGTCATGCACGAGAAGCTTCGTCTGTTTTGTCAATGTAACGGACATCTTACGTGTTTCGAATTAATTAGCATGAAAATTTACCATGGAAACAACTATCAAACCAACCATCTATTTCTAATATTTTTTTTAAGAGCAGTAAGGAGCTCACTTTATCTGCACGTGCACTGCCTTTCTGATTTTACAAACATCAATTTACAAATGAATCGTTATTAAAATAAATATAGAGCAATTCAATATCCATCAGAAATAAGCAACATAAATATTAGAGCATCACATATTGATATCTTCAAAATAATTATCCTCGTGAAAATACATGACGGCTGAGAGTATATAGCAAGTTGTAAGTCAGCGCACGAACTCGTTCATCGCCAGAGAGTCCAGGCAAAGAAAAGAGAGTGGGTGCTTTCTGCGATATGAAAACTTATCCGGTTCGCCAACGTACTTTGACTTTTTTTTCACTGCCACCAGTCACACGCACACATTTCATGTAAATTAATGCCTCAATGTGTATATCGCTCGTCATTATATTGAATTTTTTATTACCGTTAGATACATCAATGTGGGCGCATATACAGTAATGACTGCCATTAATGAATAAAGAGTAGACAGTATTGTGGATAACAACGCGCATTATTCAATCAAGAGAAAGAAATCGAAATTTTTCATTGTTTGAAAACATTATGCGAGTGATAAATTTTGGACGGCAATTTTTTTTATCAGCGTGCGGCGCGTTGCACTTCACATACATAACAGAGAAACTCGTAATTTTTTGTTAAGTAATAGTATGCAACACGGATTATTCAACAACAATGTGTAATTTTCGAGGCGCATCAGCGATATATCGCACTGTGTAATTTAATTCTAACATGTCACGGAAATCATTAAAAAATGTCGGCACAAAGTGTATCTGCGATGCGCGATCTGTAGTTCAATTTTAGTATTATGTTGATGGCAGTAAAAAAAATTATGCAATAATCAAGATAAGAACGTGAAAAATTTCTTCCAAGAATTCAAATTAAGCGAGAGATTTTCCTCATGATGTATACAAATGAAATTTGCAATTGCACAATTGTGTTTATGAATTACGATTATTAGTATAGTTAGATTTTCATTGTGCTCTTTTACACTTTTATTATACAATTGAAAATTATTTAATCAAAAATTTAAAAAAAAATGTATTTTACGTTACTGTGAGTTAATTTGCGGATTAGGATTATATACGTGAAAAGAAAGTCAGATGTTCGGAAAAAATATAACCACAAGATTGTACAAAGATACCAAGAATTTTAATCCTCTTCTTTATAAACTCGTAACAATTTGTAGTTGATTCTTTTTACTTGCAGTACAAGCTTTCATAATTTAACATCAATTAATTAACATTTAAGAAATACCATAAAATACTACAATTCTGTTACTATAATATATTTTACAATAATTAACGAATGAATTATCCTCTCATATATAATAGTATCTTGGCATTCAGAGTATACACTCAAGTATAGATAACGAACGCCGCCGACGGAAATTTTTACTGAAAAAAAGAACGTATTGTGTTCCTTACACATTTGCACTTTCCTATGTACACATACACCGAAGCCGTAAGTACAGCGGGAGATTCCTTACTTTCATTCAAAATCTCGGCAAATCACACCTTAGAAAAAGAAGACATAGGCGTAGTTGCACTGCTCAACTTTCTCTTTGAAAGTGAGAAAGGAGCATTTTTTAGCAAAACTAAGTCTACAGCTATTCTGTGCTATTTTTAACCGCCCATAATTTTTCCTTCCGCACTCTTGGCGTACACTTATATCTTTCAATCGTTTGATTGTAGTGCAAACTATGCAACAATTAGATCACGATACAATAATCAATAGACCTAAATTTAAAAAAAAAAATCTATACAAGCATGTATTATCCATAATTTGAAAACTCGGATTATTTTATAAATCAACAATAGTAGGTATGCAACACATCAGTGTCAAAAGTCCCGCTGCGTTCGGCGCGCAAAAAATTCGAAATAGAAAGTATATAGGTACGTGTGTGCCGGCAGTCAACGATCTCGCGGCGAGAGGGTCGGGGTCGGGAATACTCGGTCGAGTGTAGATAATGTATAATGCCGGTCGCGATCTCGCCTCGGTATTACACGTCCCATATTAAACATTATATTATACTCGTTTCACGAAGATTCGAATGAGCTTTGACTACCCGCCTAAATTTGAATAACATTTTTCATAAATATTTTATATTAGATTTATTATTTAGGTATTCAATTGTTATGATAATAAGCTCTGGTGCTTACAAAACTGGCAATTCTATTTATACTATACTTATGGGTGGATTTCTCTGACTGCGAATATATATGTCAAGAGCATGCGGTACATTCAAAAAAGAGAAATATGAAAAAAAAAATGATGTGGTTGAAACTCGTTTAGTGATGTAGGCATGGTGTAGTTATACGTGTAATTGAGTGTATTGCACGTCTAACCGAACCTAGTAGTTACGAATTTCACTTATACTATTAAATTAGATTTCCGTACTATTTATAAGTACTGACTACCGATGGAGAGAAAAATTAGAAACTAAATATATCGATACTTATTTATTTAATAGTTTCTTTTACTGAAACTATACTGTGGAATACGATTATTTGGCCAAAAAAATAATTGATTTCATGTTTCAAGCAACGAATATAGACCTCGTACGAGGTTGTTTCAAGGTTTTGCCCCATATAAGCTCAGCTCCTTCAGTATATTGGCCAAAAAATCGTATTCCGCACTACCGTGGGAACCGAATGTTGTTGAAATCCGAGTTGAAATCATTTGCTTCACAGTGAAAACATATTTTTGTAATAATGATTTAAAAAAGAGTCACGCATTGTCAAAAAATTGATGATAAAATCAAAGAAGTGTAAATGAGAATATACAAATATATGTATATTAACCCACGAATGAAAGTTACACTACACAAAATTGCTAAAACACTACGTACAAAAACTCATATAAAAAATCTACGAATAGTGTATCATCGTCTCGATCCAAGGCTAAAGCCAACGATTATACTTATATACAAAAAACAAAAGCAGTGATCAAACTCACCGTCACCTGATCAACACGACACTCACTCCAGCTCCTTCACCGGCGGCACTCCCTCCTCTTATATTAGGTATATATGCTTACTTGCACAGTTCAACAGCCCACAAGTTCAAACCGTCACTGCAGTCCCCAATAAGCATACACAACTCTCTACTATATTGATATCCAACGAATTATTCCTACGAAGGTCACCACTGACACACACCGGCAGTTGCAGTTTGTCAAATCCGAGTTTCAAGTTTCAACGTGCTCTTAATCAAATATAATAATGTATGTATATAAATGCGAGCAAGAGCTGCTATATGTATACTGCTGCGGCCAGGTGGCGGGCAGTTACTGCCTCGGCGACTCTCTTCGCGTCGCGAGAGAGGAGAGGTGAGCTGCAAGTCGCGGCACGTGACGAATAAGTACAAAGAGAAAGAGATGCTGAGTATATGGTTCGTCGCAGGCTGTTTTAGGTGAATAAGGAATACGGATATTTTTTACCTAAAATGGGAAATTTTGGTACGTGGCTCGGTTTGATATAAAATGTGGGTATCTGTATAATATAGTCAATTGTTCAACAAACGGGAGAGAAATCAGCTATTTCTAGCGAGATGTTCTTAACATGATGCATTTATTTTTCGTACTGCATCATTTTTATAGGGCAGAAAACGGGTTGTATATTAAATATGTTGTTTACAATTTTCTTTATGTGTATATGAAGAAAAAATTCGGCGCGAAAAATTAAAAATATCAAAATAAAAAATTCTCGTTTCGAAATAATAAATATTTATATACCACATAGCTATACTTACTCAGAAATTTCAGTCAAATGTGCAAGTATGCAGCGGCGATAGAGTCAGGGACACAAGTTCCTATACCGTCGGTGTGATTCTATAATTATAAAGATGAATCATTTCAGGGGTTGCAAATGACGCAAGCACATATAACATATATATCGCGACGGTCACGAAACGTCACATTGCAGCCCACACAATCCACATATCCAGGGACGATTTAGGGGAGAATCTGATCCGCGAACTTTATATCGAAAAATAGTTAGAAGCGGTGTGGGGATAACGTGCGCGAGAGAGACAGCAGATAGTATAGTACGGCGCAGGCCAATATGGCCACCTGACATGTCTCTGCCGTGTACCTATAAGCTAGCCTAGCACTAGCAGACGATATGCAGCGCCGTACACAGGTGGTATGCGTGGGAGGGAAAAGGGTCGCTTGTAAATAGGCCTGATCCGCTGCAGCAGGGGGTGAGAGCGAGCGAGTCAAGTGGTGTAAGCCCGTCTCGGTCGTCCGTCCGGGCTTTCACGATGAGCAACGGCCGCTCGCAACCTGAGCAACTCGACGAGGATGACGCCGACCGTCTCGATGACGCCGTCGATCCCAGGGTTCAGGTAACCTCAAGCTCCGTCTGTGTCTATCTATTGCGGCGCACCTTATTCCATTCCTATATACGTGATAAAGCGATTAACCCCCTTCGTGACACCTCACGATCGAACGTCAGAATTTTCCTTGTATGATTTGGCTTTTCGTGTAGTATCACCTTATCATTGACGAGCTTTCGCACACCGCGCATAACTGTGTGGGCTACTCTGTGTGTGTTTATGTGGTGGGCAAAGAAAGTTTAAGGGTTGCCAGTGCGGAGCTGCTCTTGTTTATGGCCTCTTTGGCCTACATTTCACGCGAATGCCTAGATAACATAGACCTACTGTCACCTTTATGACACTAGCTACTCTCCAAGCTGTAAATCGCGATATTTTTAGATATCTGCTTTTGTTGAGAAGTATACGTTTGTCTTGTATATTTTTTTTTTAACTTTTTTTTTCTCTGTTTATTCACATTTCTATTGTACTTTACAATTATGTCTATTAAGAATTACTACTACTTTCAGAGTGTTCTACTTTTAGTTATATCATCATTACTTATTCATTTGCCTCGATTTCACAATATTCGTAACGCTCAATTATCTTTTAGATTGAACTCGAACGTCTCAACACTGCAACTGACGACATCAATAAGCTTGAAGTGGACTTGGATGTAAGTGACCAAATAAGAGAAAAACACTTGTTATTTTACTTGATATTTGAAAATGACAGTTCTAACAACTTCTATATTGAATTACTGATCATGAAATTATAAAACTCTTTGCAATTACCTTCTATTGGTGAAATTGCTTTTTAACTCAGATAAATTGATAAATTACCATTGCATAATAGTAGTTTTTGACACATCAATGATTGCACAGAATTACAGTTTAAATAACTGAACATTATTATAATTTTACATCGTACACGAACTGTTCTATTTTAGGAAGCAAGAGCTACTTTTAGAGAACTGCTATGCGAATCAACGTTTAAAATTGACACCTTAGCTAAAAAGCTTGGTACTTGCATAGATAAATCTAGACCTTATTACGATGCTAGGTTCAAAGCCAAAGAGGTAATTTTCATTATATTTATTGTTTAAAATAATGAAATAATAGTCAGCAATGACCTAAGCCAAAAAATTATTGACAGGCTCTGACTGAAACTCAAAAAGCTGCAATAAGATTTGAGAGGGCAAACAGTCAACATGCAGCTGCAAAAGAAATGGTCTACTTAGCTGAAGAAGGATTAAGAACTGAAGGAAGATGTTTTGATCATGCTTGGCAGGTAATATTGACATTCCTTCAAGGATTTTGATAGGAGCATTCATCTAGTTGTGGTTCTTTAAAGTAATTAATTGAATTTACAGGAGATGTTGAACCATGCTACCTCTAGAGTGAACGAGTCGGAGCACGAAAGAGCTTTATGTGAAGTAGAACACAGGAGAACAACTGCTTTATATCATAAAGCAGAACATGATGTTCAAAGGTTACAGAGGGAACTTAAGCGTGCCATTGCTAAGTCAAGGTATCATGTGAAAGTTTACAGATATTTCTTAATTTTCGCTTAATTTTGCATGATATCTTAGTGTGCTTTTTGCATTTTTTTACATTTTTGCATCCCAAAATTTTGCATAAAAAATGTTTACTACAACTGTTTTACATGGAAAATGAATCCTGCCTTTGTACATACATATTGATTTATTCTAAGTTGGATATTACACGTTTTACTTATTCAAAATTCTGGTCATGCTCTGATTTACTTTTACCAAAACATCTATTTCTGTATTCTCGTGCTAAACGAGAATATTTGTCTTTTGACTGTGATCATGTTGGCAGTATGGGTGCACGTCGCAGTTTGCTTCTGATAAACAGTATCGCCTACAGGCACAACTTGCTCATGTTGTAAGTAGAATAGAGGTTTTTTTTTATTTTTAATCCTTTAGCACTTTTATTTTTCTTTTTACTATTCTCAAAAGTTTATTACCAACTTATGCACGAGTGTGATTTTTTTGTAGTTAATGACAATGTAAATAGTTTTGTCATTTATAGAAGTTGAAAGTAGTTTAGTAAAAACAAAATTAAAGTAAACTAAAAATATTCAAGTTAAAAATCTTAATGACCAGTTTACTAACTTTTATTTTTACTAGGCCATACTACGAAATGAAAGCACACTTTAATCAAGTTCTAGAAGAACAAAAAATAAGAGTCAGTGCACTTGAAAAGTCAGTCGCAGATGCCAAAATGACATATGCAGAAGCATTAAGAAATTTAGAGAGGATAAGTGATGAAATTCATAGAGTAAGTGTAAACCTAATCATAATTTATAGTGATAATTCTTTAAACATGTTGCTAATAAACTTATATTATAATTTATGTACTCCAACAGACTAGAAGATATGATGGTACAAATAATTATAATAAGCAAGTAAGTGATGCAAGGAACCCTTCTTCCAATCCTTCTAAAACTAATTCAACAGACTCTAGTAGTACTACAGAATCGCCGGATAGTACTGATTATACGAGTGACGAATATTTACGCCTTCCTGAAAAAATGAGCTCTAATATGGATCCTGTTCCACCCAAGGTAAATGTCGAATTTCATTTTCAAACTGTAGTCAAATCAAATTTGATAAATGTTCTTTCTATGGTTTTCAAGGTGGAGAAAAATCCGTCTTCAGAATACTTGGGTACAAGTACAAGAAATATGTCGTCAACAGAGCCTAGGCGATACATTAAGCGAGATAGGCCTCGCAGTATTGCCACTACTGATGCCAAACATATCACGCCCGTTAAAAATCAAAGTAGTGCTTCTACGTCCAACTTGCCCGACATTACGCGAGTATTATCGCCTGTAGAAAAGAAAGTTAAAATTCAGTCGCCTAAAAAAGAAAAAGAAAGTAATGGTGTACACAACGGTGACGAATGGACTGAAATAAATTTAAATAACTCTCCAGAAGAGGTTTATTACAATAACGAGACGTATTCCGATGAGGAAGATCAGATTCCCTACAAACCTCTTGGGACGGATTTGAGTCCCGAAAACGCGAATAATACTGGTGGCACCAACGAAAACACTAGGCGTAACAAGTTAGTGTCGCAAAAATCCTTACCTGCCATGGCTGAAAAAAATGAAATTAGCTTGACTGAAGAGAAAAAAGCACAAGTTACGAGAAGTCCATCCTTCAAAAGAAAAGGCAAACTGGACAGTTGTTTAGCTACGTGGATATCGCGAAATTCAATAGCTGGTGAAATGAGCGCAGGAAGCTCTGGTAATTTATTTTTATTTGAACTTGCAGAAAAATCATTTTTACAATAATCAACTGAGTGTTTTTGATATTTTTAGCGAGCTCGAGTCGAAGGCAGTCTTTAGATATGCTGTGGAATTCCGGAACAGGAGAACGCGTCAAGGAATTGCTTAGTCAAGGAATGATGATGCTCAATATATCAAATTTAACAGAGCGTCGTTATAGTGAATCTCGGGGAGCAGAAAATGAAAAAGATAAGGATAATAAAGTTGAAAAAACTGATAAAATCGAAATAAAAGGAAAAAAGGTTCCAAGTCCATTAGAAAAGACGATGAATTATTTGAATGCCGAAGATGAAACGTCTGATAGTGAAAGTTTAGCAAGGTATGGAATCGTAGTTAATTTATTAACAATCTGTTTTTCATATAAATGGACTATTTTTTTTTAATCTTCTACCAATCATGATATTTTTTAGTGTTGAAATGTTAACAGAAGACCAAATATCTTCTTTAATGATGGAACCTGATATGAATCAAGTCTGTCAAGAAATATTAGGTACACCTCTAGTCGAAGTATGTCCTCTGTTACAACAGCTTCAACAGCAACAATAACGATTAGTCTAGGAATGTCTTCATGCCATGCTTTGAAGAGGCATTAAAAGAAAGTGTTCAAAGTCATAACATGCCGTGGATTGAAGTATGGTACTATGCTCTGTAAGACTATAGATCTCTATTACTTCGTCAACTCTTCCTTTTATTTTAGTTTCGACTCGTGCTATTGGAGATTTATTATTTATGTTAAGGTATTTAGGTATTTTTGCGCAATATTTTATCCAAAGAATATGCCGTGCATATACGGAACCATTCACCATCAGTTTTGGTGCTGAATTTGAAATCGCTTTACATTTTTACTCACGGCATTGTTGAATTTTGGTTGTGAAAGTACTTTACTACTTTATTAACTTTTTTCAGATTTTTTTGCTTATTTATTCTGGTACATAATATGTTTTATCATCTTAGGTAAATCTGACATTCCTAAAGATCATTACTACGCTTAAAAACTAAGGTGATATAAAAGTACTGTTTTTTGCTATGTCATATTTGAAAATCTTGCTTTACTAATCATGTGTGGTAAATTTTGTTTTTTGTAATACCTTGTTAAGTTTGTTGAATTTGTTATACTGAATTTATAATTTATACAGACATGTGCGGTGTATTATTATTTATGAGTTGCTAGGCTATAAGTTATAAGATTAACTTTTTTTAATAAAAAAAAGCAATACATATATTATACGTAGGTAATAAAGGTAACTATTCATATTATATTTTGTTCAAAAACTATAAGATCAATCAGTATTATTGCATAATAGTTTATGGTACATAAGTGTAGCACCACAATTTTACAAATTGCAAAATTCGAAAATCTCAACTTCATCCAGTTGACCATCTAGCAGAGTAGTTCCTAAACTTTCCTGTGATGAAGTGTCAGATTATTATCATAATATTTTTGATCATCTGCATAATGTACCACCGACACTTGGATTTTACATTGTAATAATAGTATGATGCTTGCAAAGTTACCATTTATTTCATTACATATTATCATCATAAATCAAAGCTAATATGTGTTGGTAATGTGTATTGTATGATTAAAGGAGTACAAAGTACTTCGTAAATAATACATTTTTTACAAACAGTACTAAGGGCTAATGACGTAGGTAAATACATAATAAATAAATAAACAAATAGTTGCGAATAGATAAACTCTAGTTGCCAATTATAAAGTTAAAAATTTTTTTTGTTGTAAAAATTTTTAACGAACCATGTCGCATAGATATATACTATTTAAGGATAGGTTCAAGATTCAAATAAAAAAAAAAACTATCAAGCATGTTGCTTTGCCAATAGTGCTTTTGCACCAATAGTAATAATAAATATTCAATCATTGTACAAAAGCGAGTAGTATTTTTCTCGCCTTAAACTTAGATGCAGATAGTCAACGAATTAGTAAATTTAACAAAACGTACTTAAATTCAAAATTATTTGTTTTAGGATTAATTCTTACATATAAATATTATATTCTCTAAAATTATTCAGGGTGATGGAAAATGATGAGGATGTGAT
>UCQR01110018.1:0-12901 GCA_900474235.1 Cecidostiba semifascia | reverse complement strand
TCTCTCTCTCTCTCTCTCTCTCTCTCAGTCTCCGACCGCCTTACCCCGTAGGCACACGTTCCAGCCAACTTTCACAATGATTATCCGCATTCGCATTTTCATAACTCTCCGACGAGGAAAACTACGAGAGAGAGGAAGATGCGCCGCTAAGGGCGATGATGAAAAAATTATCTTGGAATGCAGCCGAATAGATGATGCCTCTCCTTAGTAGGTGCTTAAATTACTGGATGCAGTTGCCGAGGTGTCTCTCTCTCTCTCTCTCTCTCTCTCCTAGAGATGATGAATATTTCCCTTCCTTTCTCTAGTCGATAATATACAAGAGCCGTTTTGATTAATTTTCCCAGAATTCCCATCGAATAACACACTCTAATACACGGGATATTTATAAATCCTTAATTTATCAACTATTTGACAGCGGTTTCCTATATACGTGCAAATTTCATGGCTACGACTCTCGTAAACAATTTACGCGCGCGCGCGCGCGCGTATACCAATGAAAAGTTCCCAGCAATCTCCAAACCTCTCGACTATATTCATATCAAGCTCCTTCGGAATGAGCTACACACTAGCCGTGTCAGACTACATAACAAGCGATATCCATTCGGTTTACGAGCTTTTCCGCGCTTCCTCGAACTACAGCAGTCGCTTCACGCGAGGGAGATCGACATTGATGGCTATGCGCTCGTGCTCGGTGCGTTTATCTTCTCGCGCGAGGGTGTATAGTAATATATATTCTTTCGCCAGGCGTCGAAATGTTCGGAATTGCACCTCGAAATATTCGCCGGAGCACTGACGGATTTCCCCCGGGTGATGGATACACGCCGAAGCTCGCTTTCGTCGCCTACTGCACAATGGCCCGTTTGCGCCTCTGAGCGCGCGAGTTTTATTCCAACGACTTTGCCTTATACTCTGGCTATTGTATGAAAATGAAGAATAAATTTAGTTTCAAACTTATTTTTCGAGTACTTCTCCGCGGTTAAAGCTCTCTTTTGTTCAATTTTCGCTATATTCCAAGACAAAGTGCTTCGTAAACTTTACGCGAATATTCGCACAGAATCTCTCTCGGTGAAATTCGAAGAATTATACAACACGGTATAAGCGCTACCTTCCTTTTCGAGTGTAATAAAGGACAACTGTTCACACGCAAATAAAACGCCTGGTATATAATATATTATAACAAAACCCTCATTTATTTATTCACATTCTGTACAAACATATTTTACATAAAATCGATAAGACTACTTCATAATCTCACGCATTCACATAGGGAAAAAAATCTGCTTATCGCGCATGCGTTGTTTTATAAGATAAAAAAAATTAAAATAAAACAAAAACACCATATCGAGCATTCGAACGATCCCGGAGTCCCGTATCATCATTACTATATCGATCTTTGCCCCGGGATCGTCCTTACAATTACTGAATTCTTCCTTTACTTTTGTTTACCGACACCGTACACTTGTTTTTTTTTATTATTTAATGATACATTGTTCTCTCGAGTCTTAACGAACATTGACTTAATAATTATACATGGGAGGGGAATAAATAATTTTGATTCTCAACGGTCTTATATATTTAACGTCTTGGCTATGGCGGATATTCAGCCTGCTGCTTAAGTATTTTCTTCTTTGTTAATAAACGCTTATTCGGTTCAATATTCTACGTGATATACGAGTATGTTAGTTACTGCTCACTTTGTCCATCTGGCAATTATATTTGAGACAAGTTTAGTATGCATACGGGAGCTATTCTGATCATCAACTTCAGTTGAACAATATTAGTAAAATCATTCAACCTATTGCAGAAAAAATAATATGCAAGCTGAAGAAATGACACTTTTAAAACTTAATAAGTACAATGTAAGATTTCGAGAGCAGTTCAGTACATGCTTTTTTTCAATCTAAGACGTTTCATCGTTATTATGACGTTACATGCCATTATGCATATATCGAAGGATAGAGTTTCTCATATACTACACTACGTATATATGCAAGTAGTTCTGTGATAACCTGTTCAGGCGCAGTGAACAGAATATATAACGAGTCGTAATTAGGAACGAGACAGACGAGGACGTCTTCTCATTTAACTGTCGCGAGGTCGAAACTCGAGAAGAGGACTCTCGTATCCTTCTTTAATTAAGCCCATCTATTCATTTACTTTTATTTAGAGAATAACTACAGTCTATGGTAATCGATTCTTCGTATTCGCAATGTGACCGTCGTACATTATTATCATACGTCGACGTGCGCCTATAAATATGCAGCGACTCTCTCTGTCGCAGCGTCAATTATCTTACAGATTGTTGTTCAATCGAGTCGGAGTCCTCGAGTTTCGTGGAAAATTATCGCTAAAAGTTACTTAGTCCGTTTATGCTGGCCAATGTTTTGCTTGTTAAACAAAAATCGGGCACACGATAGCTACTTTATGACTGCTTGAATATATAAATTCATCGCAAAAATTACGCAATACAAATTTCAAATACAAATAATCCATCAAGTACAAATTTCTCAAATATAAAATCATCGTAATAAAAAATCTCATCGCAATGTGCGTACACAGCTATAATCAATCAAGATACAGACAGTCGGTGAGCAATCGTGCCTCCCAATTACGCGCTTCAGCTTCAACCCCATTTGGCGGCTATCGTGTAGAGCGACCTGAGAAGATCTAGCGCTCGGTTGTCCGATGCAGTTCCTTCGTCTAATGAAGACACAGCGTTTCTTAGCTGAGCTGGTGCCACCCTGTCGGATCTCGCGATCGCGTTGTTCGACGTCACCTTTGAGTAAGATGGGTTTGACTTGACCGTCGTCGTCTTGAACTTCCTGCCAGACCGACTTCTGAAGGTGGTGACTGAAGGCTCACTGGGTGCCGGTGTCACTGTTGTTGTGGGTGTCTCCACGCGTGCAGTACTAGGATTAATCGAATCGCCCACCGTCGATCTACCAATTGGTAAATGCAGCTTGCTGATGCCTCGGATCAGCTCTCGAGATTCCTCAGAGGTGAACTCGTTGACAGGCATTTTGAGGAGAGCATTCAGCAACTGCTCTTTTTCCTCTTCCATCGTCTTATTCATGGGACCGTTGCAATGGCTTATGAGCAAAAGCACCAGCTGCCTGACGGTAGCATTATTGTCGGCCTGCTTCATCACCTTCATCAGCGTATTCGTGCTCGTTTCGTTCAAATTGCCGAACATTTGGTGAGCCTTTTGAATCTCGTTCTCGGTTACGTTGTACACGCTGATCCTCGTGGGAATACCGTGATCTCTAGGCGGTATAGCATTCGTCGCTGTGATGGACGAGGTGATGGTCGTGGTGATGCTGGATCTCGTGGTGTAGGTTGGCGTTGGTGTCGCTGTGTTCTCGGTGTTAGCGTAGATATTAGGCAACAACGTGAAAGCGGTAGGCGAATCGTTATTGTTCGAAGCCCATTGCCAAGGCGTCGATGGATCGGTGATAAAGTTCTGCGGCGTCACGGCATTGCTGGCCTCGTTATTGAGGAAGTCATCCTTGGACGATGGAGTAGTGCTTCTGTAATCGATATTAGACGACTGGGTTATCTTTGGATCGTTGTCCAAGCCACGGTTTATGTGGTCAGGATCGATGAATACCGTCGTCTCCCATAACTGCGTTACCGTAGGCGAGGAGGTCCAGTGATGACTTGTTGGATTGTTGGTAAATCTTTGTTGATTATTTGCAGGTTTTTCAGTCTGGCGGAAGCCATTGTCTAGATTATTGAAGTTATTTCCAAAACTAGAATGAACGCTACTGGCTGTCACGAGGTTCTCAGATTGACGCTGCTGTTGCTGCTGCCTGGGTGTAGTCGTATCGTAGTATCTTATCCTGAATGGTTCCTTAGTAGTAGTAACAGACTCCTGTGGTTTCGTGTAAACCGGAGTAACACTGCTACTCTGTGACTTGGTATTGCTACTAGTGCTACTGGAGATCGCATTTATGGTGTTCGAGGTCTGATAACTCGGCTGAGCTGGTGGCGTCAAGTCATCACGGAGATTATCGTTAACACTGGCACTTGGTTTGCTAGACGCAAAGTTTTGCGGAGCTGCAACTTCGTAAGTCGCTGGAGTAGACGATGCGACGTAGTTATCGCTGATAGGCGTTGCGTCAGAGGGCTTGACGTACTTGCCGTAAGGAGCTTGAGTATTGGCAGAATTGTTTTGGAAGCCACCGTATCTGCTGGGTTCATTCGGAAAGTAGCTTTCATAGTCCTTTCCAGAGCTGCTAGAGCTGCTGATACTGTAAGTGGTGGATTTGTAATTCTGTACTTCGTTCAGCTTCTTCGAATCGAAAACGTTGTTGACCCGATAGGCGAACTTGTTATCAGTTCTCGGCTCATTCGGCTGGTTGATATAACCGCTCTGAGCTTCGTTCAGTGACTCGTCCGGGTACTGAGTAGTCGATGACAAATATTCGGGCGTGTAGAACGATTGGTAAGTCGTCTCTCTCAAAATTTCAGTTGTTTCCTTAGTAGTTTCAGGCAGAGAAGTAGTGGTAGGCCTCCTCCTCCTCACACCATTATTGTCATCAGAGAAATCGAGAACTTCGTCTTTCTCTTTCGTCACTGAAGGGTAATCCTCCGTAGTTGTCGGAGAAGCAGTCGTTTGAATCTCATTTTCGCTCTGAGGTGGCTCAGTTGGTCGTATTTCAGTCAGTACTTTCTTGAAGGTGTCTGGATCTTGCAAGTACGCAGAGAGAGCTTGCGTAAAGACCTGAGCGAGCTCTCTCAATTTAGTGTTATTTGACTTCTTCACGCCGCTCAGTGGACCTTCGCTTTGCTGTATATCCAAATCGCTCGTATCCTCGTCAGTCAAATTCTCATCGCTGTTATCGTAGCTCGTATCGCCAGTTATATTGTTCTCGAGTGCGTTGTTCAAGTTGAAAAGTTCAGCATAGGAACTGATCGTGTGCTGAGTTAAAATACTGGATGGAAACTCGATGACGGAAGTATTCTTCTTTTCGATGGGATTCGGCGTTGTCTCGAAGTACTGAACGTCAATGGCAGAATCAGTCGGCCCCTCGTCGTCTTCGTCAGCATTGGCAAAGTATAATGCCAGAGAATGCAGAGTGGATGGTCCAGAGGAACTTGGTATGTCCAACCCAGATCTCGTGCTATTGATGTTATTCAAATTAAGATTGGGAACAGATCCTTCCAGGCCCTGCAAAGACTTCAGCATACTCAGAGCGTGCTCCCTCTCGTTCGATGGTCTGTTGTCGAGAGCGTTTTTCTCGCTGATGAACGTAGCCTGGGTAGTTTTCTCTGGCAAGTAAGTTGCTCGGTTTCCTGATTTGCCGAAATTCGACTGCACGTAGTTCTGCGGAGATGGCTTAGAAATCCGATTCTTAGAGATCTGATTGAAGCTTGAGCTGGCTGATGTGTAATCGAAGGATCTAGGCGTTGTTGTACTGGTCGTAAAAGCGTAGTTCTTCGTGAATGGTACGTATGGGCCAAGCGTCGACATGATCTTTCCGTGCTGATAGGTCACACTCGTATCATATGGACTCGGCGTACGACGCGGTATGCTTGAGTCAAAGTTGACACGATTCGGTTTCTCAGTAGATGGATTGATCTGATTCTGACGGAAACTTTGAGACTGAGACTTTGCTCCGCTCTGCGTGGAGAATTTGGGAGATCCGAATCTGGCGCTATCTTGTGCCTGAATGTCTTCAACGAACGTTATGGCTGGTGTCGTGGGACCATTATCCTCGACAGTATTGGATGAAACGGTGTTTTGGCTGAAGGCATCTTTATAGACTACTGGTCTTATCGTTGTGAAAGATCCAGAATAATTGTCGATGAATCGCGTGGTATACTCGCCGCTATCGTAATTAGTAGTCGTGGATGCAGCCGGGGTCGTTGTTTCCCTGTAGAAGTCTCTGGTGAAGTAAGTCCTCTGAGTGGTTGGCGGAATAGTAGTGTAGCGATCGTTATTGAAAGTGGTCTGAGTTGGATTTGTATTTCTATCGCGATAGTTGGTAGTCGAATAAGTGAACTGCGAATCGGTGGTGGTATAGTCAGGATATGAAGTGGTCGTCTCGTAATTGCGATAGGTCGTCGACTGCTCCTGTGAGCCCTGCCTGTAGTAGTCCGTATTAGTGTACGGCCTCTGAGTGGTGGTGGACTCCTCTTGAGGTGGAAGAGTCGTCGTTCTGGGCTTATAGATCGGAGTAAAGGTCGGTCCAGGGAAGGCCGGTATGCTAACGCGTGATCGCACGAAGGTGTGCGGGCTGCTACGATCCTTCTGCGTGATCACTGTGGTGGGAGCTGTCGACTGCTGGAAAGTATCGGTGGCACCAGTGGACGCTTTGGTGTTCGAGTAAAAGCTGTTGAATTGGTTAGAACTATGAGGCTTGTGTCGATTGTTGTTGTTGCCTCTGGTCGAGGCAAAAGCGGCGCTTTCGGCCAAGTGCTGGAACTCTCTGATCGGACTAGCAGTGGAGGTGCGAAAGGTCGTGGTTTCCATGTAAGTGGGCGTGACCTTCTGCACGGGAGCGTTGAAATTCTGACGCGTAAAACTGCGTGGCTTCGTCGATTGTTGCTTAACGCTCTGCTTGTCTTCGCGCTGAGCATTGACGTTCGCTGCTGAGCCGAAGTACTCGTCTTCCTGGCTCGACTTCACTTGATTATTGCTGTAGTATTTGTTAGAACCTCTTTGATCGTAATTTTGACTGGACTTTCCGTCATTGGAGAGAAGCTGGTTCTGCTGTCTGTTGTTCTGAGATTTGTTGTAGTCATCCTTAGCGCGTGTCACAGCAGTATCTTGGGTATATCGACTCGAGTGAGTTGGCTGGCTCTGAGACCTCGTGGTCTGCCTCTCGTAAATCTGATTAGGATCGAACGCAGCCTGGGTAGATTTCGTATTCTGACCATCGGATAACTGATTCTGCGAAGCCGACGAGCCGTAGGGATTCGATCTTCCATTCTGTCGTCCGTCGTAGTTGCTGCTCTGGTAGTAGCTGTTGCTGTTGTCATCGTTATTCGACCTGTGGAACTCGGAGTTCATCTTCTTGTTCTCGATGCGCTTTCTCTCCTCCTCGGCAAGAAGCTCGGCGCTCTGCTCGTAGAGCTCCGCGGACTTGCTGCAGTCCACCTTGAACCACCAGTCGCAAATCAATTGCGACTGCTGGAAGATGGTACCGTTCGGACATAAGAATGAGATCTTACGGCTGTTGTCGCAGATGTGGAAGACCTGAAAATTCACACGGGTTAGACGGGTGTTGCTATGGTTAGTTGTACGGATTAGATTGATACGCACTTGGCAATTAGTCTCCGGATCGGCGTAGTAACCGCCCTTCTGTCCCCGGCAGCTGAATGAGGTAGCGGGAATCGTCGTCAGCGCAGGATAGTCCACTCCGGGTTGGCCCGTTATTTCTAAAAATAATGGAAAATGTAATTTTTCTTTTTTTAAACGGTTCCTTATCATTAGCTTGTCAAGCAACTTCTATATTCTACTTTGTTGATTCGATCTAAACAACGTGCGATTATCATGCTAAAAACGACGACTAAGACGTAATCATAAAAAGAGTGTGTGTTTGCTGTAAAAGCATTATACCCTTTCCCTGCTTGAGCCATTTTCTCAAAACATCCTCGTTTCCAAAGAAAACTAGGAAAAAAAGTTAAAAATCACCACGAATATGTTATTATCATCGTATTAGTAAAAATTTGACGTTTATATTTTTTGTTAGTAACGGAGTTGATAACACCTTGAATCATGTACTCGCCATTCTTTTCGGGTGCCAGTCTCTTCACGATCTTCCGCAAAGCCTCGACGTCCTCCACCGATGCCTCGGCGCTCGCCACATCCAGCTCGGAGAGAAACTCCGGTAGTCTCGATCTTTCCTCATCGTTTGACGTCTATAATCAGAGAACAGCGAGCATTAGAGTCAGTCACGTCTCAGAAGAAAACAAAATACTACTTATAAAAAATAGATATTTGCAACGAGTTGTTACAACCGTTAATTTTGGTTACGCCGTCGCGTATATATCAGCGAGAGAAATATAGTGCAAAGACGAGTTACTCTGCGCAGCAAAAATATTTTAATTAGTCGGATTAACAGCGCGAGTATATTTCGCTTAAGTAATATGTTCATTAAAACAATCTTAAGCATCTGCGCGCACGCAGGGGACAAGAAATAATTAACAAACTTTATGGAATACACACGCAGAACTTTTCGTGTAAACTTTTACCAAGTTTCAAACTCCCGTCTTAAAGCTACCTTCTAATTATTTCCTACTGCATGTTTATACAGGGAAATTGCATTAGTCGCATATTTTGAGAAAAAAAATGATATCTTCCAGGTGAACTGCTGTTGTCCTACAGGTATACACAAAGGATTAAATGAAAAGCAATCGTCGAAACTGCAATTCGTATACACCACGACGCATAACAGAACAGAGAGCGAGAAAGAAAAGAGATAAACATAAAAGAAAGCATCGAGAGAAAGAAAAGAAGCGACTTGTTACGCAAGACGCGCGAGAGGCGAGTAAAAGCTCGCGTCCTAATCGTGCCTATCTCCTCCAACGGCGGAAGCGCCGCGTATAGTCCAGCCAGCCGCGCGCGCTAATACTCACGCGCAGCACTGCACACAATGTCACTTCACGCGCCCGAGTTTCTCTCTCTTTTTCTCTCCCGGCAACGATTCGCTTATTGTTATCTTCGTGCGGTTCTAAAACCCAAAGAAAGAGAGAGAGAGAGAGAGAGAGAGAGAGAGAGAGAGAGAGAAAGAGAGCTATTCTACTACTTCGTTAATGGAATCACGCAGCGTCGCCGCCGCCGCCGCCGCGTGAGAACTTGGAGATAGGCATCGCGCGACATAATACCTTAGTCGAATGAAAGTTATGCCGGCGCGCGAAAGGATAATTAAATAGCTGCGAGAGTGCGAGACGATAAAAGAAGAAAAACGAGGTTTTTATTGCTTCATTCGACGTTTATTTCGAACGTGGCACGCGTACGTGTGTATATGGAGGCTTTGTATAAGAGAGTGTGTGCATGAGTATGTGAGTAGACAGATGAGCTGATGGAGAGAGGAGGAATGATGCGCCTGTCGAACTGCAACCGTCTGAACACTGCTGCGCATCGGGTTGCTCGCTTGCAGGGGCTTTATGAAACTATAGCCAAATGTTCGTATACATCAGGAGACATTTCAGGGGCAGTAGTGACGGATGGGTATGCTTGGACACGATGTGCTGAAAATTTGCTCAACAAGAGAAGCGATGAAAAATTTTGCATAACGAACTTTAACCTCACCGTGATAAAAAAGAAAACTCTGCCATTCGAACTTTAACAACCTTCTGATCTTCGTACAACAAACTTGTTCATTAAAAAGTTCGAAACAAAGTTACATCCAGAGAGCGAAATAAAAGCCCGCACCGTCGCGCACAATAATCTTCCTCCAATTACTCCGCGAATGAGTCGGCACATACTAGACAGCTCGACTTATCAAATACGCTTTTGAAACTTCAATCCGGTAGCAGCGGTGCAATTAGAGACACCTCAATTAAACCCTGCTGATAGACGTCCAAATGGAGCAACGTGTATACACGCAGAAAACCTGCTGCCTCTTGGTATGTGTGAAAAAAACACGATGGAAAAAAATGCAAATCCGCGCGAGAGTTCGAAGCCCGATATCCAGAAACGTCTTGTGGATAACCTTCGAACGCGGGCTAATTAGTCCTCCTCAAGCTAATTAACGAGCGCGTTGACTCTCTCCTCTATTTAGTCTTGAAACTTCCCCTCGCAGCTCTCGTTGCGTACCTTCTGTCGCGTGTCTGATGTAACGATACAGCGGAGGAGAGGGTAAAAGCGATGCTTGTTTCGGAGGAAAGTTTTAAGAAGCTCTCGTAAAACCCGTAAATCTCGTCGCACGAGATAGGCAGCTCGATTTTGTGTGTTTCGCCTGGCGAACGACTTTTTACACGAGGAGAGGAGAGAAAAAAAAGGAGCGACACTTAACATCGTCGGGATACGTGCTTGCCGTAAAGTTTTAATGCTTGGTATATAGGTCTTGCGTTTGATTGAGTATATGCATTATGAATCGCATAGTCGCGGGCGATTTTAAGGAGAATACGCTGTGTACTCTTGTATATTTTTCTGCTGATAGAGAAAGAACTGGCTTTTTTATAATTCAGTGCACTATGGTCCTTCGAGAGTTTTCTGGCTCGAGCGATGAATAGTAAATGAAAACGTATCGTTTAATACATGAACGAACGCGCGTTTACAGGCTATCTATAAAGCGAGAGCAGTACTTTTTTTGTATAATGGCACTGGCAAATAGTATTACCATTATCAATTTATAGACGCGCCTTAAATAAAGCAAAAACTTGCACTAATAAACGTTGTTGGGGCAGCAAGTTTGCGCACGTCGTATATTTTCCGCGGGCAGTTTTAATCGATAAATATGTAGCGGAGTAGAGATTCAAATTTTACGAGCGCGTAGGCTCCCGTTCGAACAACAACGCGCTCTTTTATCGTGATGCATATACGACGTATAAACATTAATTGAATAAGTTGCCGAGTATATAGAGGAACTATAACGCAGTTTGCGGCTGAGAGAAATAGTTGCAGCAGCAGTAGGATGAGAAGTGATTAAGTAAATACGAGCTATATATTTTGTCGGTTTAATGCACAAATACTTTCCCCGCGTTTATGGGATACTTTGGTCACAACGCAAGTATTTCGCTGGACTTTATACTACATTGTTTACAGGCATCGCTTCATAGATATAATACACTCTCTCTGACCACTAGACGTATGTAATCACGATTAATTTAAGGGCGGTTGGAAACATATTATATTAAATTATTTCAGTCGTTTATCCAGAGTGTTCCAAAGCTTCCGAGCTATGAACCGGTCTGTTACTACAGATATGCAAGCGTATTGATGAATCAATCGATATTAAATATTAATTATTCATCCAGCTACACACGGTATACGTGCTTCATCAATTTATTATTCAATCGTCAGCGAATTCTCTTAAAGCCGTAATAGAGATGTACGTGCACGTCATTGAGATTACGTTTAAAAATCCTTTCCATTTCAAAATCTCCAAAATACGAATCCTATCCCAATATACTTCAACGTACATTCTAATATTCCTCGCTTTGTATATATAAGTCCCTCAAAGCACATCGCATCCATTGAGAGATACACACACACACACACACATAGAGCGACGAAAGCCGTCTATCCTGTTCCTCTCTGTCGAAATTTTCGAACAGCAGAATACATTAGGCGCATACAGAAGGCAATGCGACTCTCTCGTCGTTGCTCCAGTTGGAGCGCGCGATAAGTCCAAGGTCTCGGAGGGAAAGGCCTATTTCGCTCTCGCGAACGCGTGGCAGATGTTATGGAGAAAGAGAGAGAGAGCAAGACTGGCTCTGCTGCTGCTGCATCCAGGGAGTTCGGCGCTGCACGACTCTGCCGGATCATTTTTCACGGGACTTTGGTATATTATATTCTCAATGGTGAGATTGTACAACAGTGCGATCGTTCTCTTTTTTTCTCTTCCTTATGAAAATCTGATGAAAATTCAAATTTCCCCGCTACTCTATAATGCACCTGAGAGAAAATGCCTTAATTGAGGCAAATAAGAATCTTGTTTATATAGCCAACTAACGCAACGCCGCCGTCGTGTCTGGTAAATTGAAAGAGACGTTCTCTGTAGCTGATCGCTAATCTACTCTGTGTGCAGAGGAGAAGTCTACGGAGGAATGCCAAATGAAAAACACCGCAGGTAGTGTGTTGGCATCGCTCGCGGGAATCCAGGTAAATATTTTAATTGCCGGATAGTTCCGCTTTTTCCGTTATATACTCTCGCCGCACATATAGCTGTCGCGTTATTGTTTTTATCGATAGTTGCAGATTGTTCGGAAGCCTATGATTTTGCCACGCGTGAAGTGGTCCACGCTTATATTATGCCACAGGCTAATGGTTTGCCATATAATAAAACTCATTTTACCTAACTTATTTTTCGCCCGAGTATACATCTCATTAATATTCTAACTCAAAGCGCGAGCAAACATTCATTTGGAAGCTGATGAAGAATCAACAAACAAACGTTTAATTAAATTGCTCTCTGAAACATAAAAGAGGAAGTCTTCAGTCAGACAAATTCAATATTGATGCAATTTAAGCGAGTTTTCAACATATAGTCTTACAAAAAAAAGAGGGCTTCACTGTATAGATTCGAGATGAAAATCGAAGCGAGTTATGAAATACCAAACGAACAAATAAATGAATACACTTGTATATGAATTCTCCGCCGGGGAGAATCGAAATTGAAAAACAAGAGCTCAGCTATAAATGGACTCGGTTGTTCAAACATCACGACTGGATGGAATACAGTCAATACTCGTAAATTCGCAGATGAATTTGTTTCGAGGGCTTCTTCGTCGAAGATGTCGGAGATATCGTTCCGCAGCTCAGCAGCTGCAGCATCGCGATAATTCAGTTTCAAAGTTAATTTATAAAAATATTAATATAGGCAAACTTAAATTGTAGAAACGGTGGTTTTCATTTTGATATGACGCTAAGTTTGAGAGAAAACCAAGTGAGCAATGAAGTTACACGCGAATTCGTATTCGACCAAATAAAACATCGGCTTCGCCAATAAATCATTTAAAATTCGAAATGAATTTCCCGCGGCAAACACGCGAACGATGCAGCTCTCTCGCACACTGAATTATTAACTCGTACCTCGGCGCAACTGAAAATTTAATGAAAACTTGCGAGGCGAGCTGCCACCGCCGCTGCTGTTGGCTTCGATTTTTCGCCGTTGCGCGCGAATGTTTCCGCAAAGTAATTAAGAAGTTTTGCCTTTCTCCACTTGATGTTTATCGAGTTACTGTTTATCCTGCAATTTTATATACACATCTCCCGACTACTGCAGCC
>UCQR01109616.1:0-13362 GCA_900474235.1 Cecidostiba semifascia | reverse complement strand
CTCTCTCTCTCTCTCTCTCTCTCTCGTATACTTAACTCTGCCGGTCCTTTTATTAGACGATAAAGCTTTCAAGATAGAAAGAGGGAGAAGCCTGTATACAGGACTCAGTGAATCATCGCGCCAAGTTGTCAATAAAATTCGCTCGCAGCTCTTCTCTCATTCACTCTCTCTCTCTCTCTCTCTCCCTTGGTCGTATAGCGATTATAGAGGTCCACTCGATTAGAGGTGTTTGCCACCAGGATCCTTCCATGTTGGACTCTGTCCGCTATACTGCTATATTGCAAAGCTTCACTCGCTTTGTTCTTCGTACTGTAACGACTCAGCTGTAAGTGTCGTGTTGGTTTAATCGAGACTTTTTCTTTAATCAAGTAGATCACAAAAAAAAATATATACTTAAACTCGAAAAAGTATAAATATACCTATAACCGCGGTCGTTTCCTTTCCGCTGAAAATCAAAGCTGCAGTATAGTGTATATACTAAATTGAAAACAGGCCTCCGCACACCGGGAAATCGGATTTCACGGGCCGCCGTTTGTACACATACACACATACATATACCTATACACGGGGAGAGAGAGAGAGAGAGAGAGAGTGGCGCACGTGCCGTCGCCTCGTAAATAAGGGCGTAAACCGCGGCGACGCGTGCCACAGGCGCCAGCAACTCAAGCGCGTGGAGATAGCGGATAGCATCGGACGCTCGCGTAAATATCGCGCTAATCATCGATGAAAGCGCTCTTTGGAAGGGTGATGAGCGGGAACTTTTTTTTTCGGGGAAGGGGGGAGGTTCGGTTTGATGGTTGTGTGTCTACAGTTGCGGGTGAATTTTTTTTTTATATTTTGTTTCGAGAGGCTTTTATTTATATATTTTTCAGGAGAGTGTTTGGGAAATATTTGCAAAGATACAAGCTGTAAAGTTCTTTTTTTTTTTTTAAATCTTTGTTTGCCTTTTCCGATATACGAATGTTGTTTCAAATCGCAAGTAAATATACGTTTCGTATAAATAGAAAAATATACAATATCTGTCGGAAAAAAAGCATACGGTAGATATTAAATATACAATTTATTCTAAACCAGAATCAATCGCAAGCGCACATCTATCACAGACGGCGCCCAAATCCACCCAAGCTTGCAAGCTCGCCTGTCAAACCCTCCAACCAATTACACACTTCCCTCCTTCCTAAAACAAAAATTTCGCAGACATCTTCACTGTATACTCAACCTGCATCGCTCGGTTATAATATCACTGTACTCCACCATCGCGCGAGCTACACTAAAAAAAAAAGCCGACGCGCGAGCACGCTTTGACTTTCAAATCGTTATGCATGTTTATGTATGTCGCACGCAGCAGTAGCGGCACACAGTCGATTTGCATTTACGCGCAGGCCGGGATTTTGCACACGCAGCGCGCACTATTTTGGATATACACATATATACTACACATACACACCAGAGACGGTATACAGGCAGGCCGATAAACGGCTTTTACGCCGCCGGCGAGGATTTCGCGCGCTTTTTTTTTTTTGTTCCGGAATCGAATCTGCATTCGGACCTGCCCTCTCTACACTTTTATTGCCTGCGTATACGCGTCGTCGCGCGGAAAACGAGGCGAAAGTCTGTCGCTAGTCATAATCCTATATAGAATAGTATATATAGTTATATGTTTCTATACGTGTGTGCAGAGAGAGAGAGAGAAAGAGAAAGCGGAACGACGCGAAAGCTCGAGTTCGATCGTTGCGGTGTAAATATATAAAGTAAGTCGGCGCGCGACACGCGACAATTATATACCACTTCGATCGTTGTGTGCTTGTGTTTGCGTGTGTATACAGGAGGTGACAATTTCGCGTGTCTGTGTATATGATGTAGTCAACCATGAGAGATCGCGTGGGTGAGCTTTGCGGCAAAATTAAATAGGGTCGCGCGATGTCGTGCGCGCGTGAGAGTATATATGTGTATATTTATGAGAAGATCGATGGGTTCGAATGATAGGAGCGGCGAGTGTTTGCGTGAGCTTGGTGAATTTCGGCAAGTGTCGAACACTGGAGAGGAGGATATATAGATAAGAAATGACTGCACAGGCTTTATTTGTTCACTTTTATATTGTATATTCGCGGTTGGTTGTGGAATCTGGAATGTTTGAATTATATAGAAAAGTTTATACTCTAAATTTGAAATAATGAAATTTCGTTGATTCATAAGTGGAAAACGCAGTGTATGTATGCACTTGTATTCAGCAAAATTTCACTATTTCAAATTTAGAAAGTAGGATATACAGAATGATAACTGATTAAAATTCGTTCATCATTCACGGTATACTACTACAATACACATGCAAGCTTTCTACAGAACGCGTATAAGTTACGCATCAGACAGTCAATACTGTAACATATATATATTCTCCTCCCCATAGCGCACTCATTAAAATCATCCCATATCACCCACATGACAATTTCTCTAACTCCGCTGCATGCAAAATCGCGCCTCGCGTTAGATAACAAAAAAAAAAAAAGGCGAGCGAAGCTTGGGAGGTGGAATAATCAATACGGTCGTCAAGTCGTTAATTCCAATCAGCAGGCATGACGCCCCCGCTAAGCACTCACTGCGGCCGTCGCGGGCGAAATATCGCCTTTCCTTATTATACTCGCGACTCTTGATACCCGAACACCGGAGGTAAGAGAGTGTGTATTTTTGTGCTTCTCGTTTTTTCTAAGCTGCAGCACTCTGGCTGCGGATTTAAGGAGCTTGCGAGATGGGAAGATTCTACGTTTTACCCGGGATTGTTTTTGATTGAGAGAAGAGGGATCGGAAGTTATGCTGAATTGACGGAAGTATTAGGATACATAGGAGACAGGAATATACTATAGAGAGATCCCATTTAAAATTAGAGTAAACATTCTCTGCAGAACCTTGAGCTTTCAACGCATCACACTTTTCCTCGACACTATTATACAGCCTGACTCCGTCGCGGCCACGCCTGCCAATTAGCGCGAGAGCGCGCCGATATATAACCTTCTAATATTCCCCCTCGCCGGCCATAAAGACAACCCGCCGCTCAGCTCTCCCTTTAACTCTCTAAAAAAAGAAAGAAAAAAAAAGAAGCAGCAGTAGCAGAAGACAGCCGAAAGCCCAGAGCTCGCCCGCGTATTTCCCAGCAGAATAGAGAGCGAGCTCGACGGACGTCGACGAGGGAAAATCGTCGATCTCCGGCGAGTGGAAAAAGTCGTCGTCGTCGTCGCAGTCGAGGAAAAAAAAAGTAGAATAACCCGCGCACAAAAAAAAAGCTCACCGACGCGTGCAGATATACATACCTATATATATGTGTGTGTAGGTATAGAGAGAGAGAGAGAGAGTAGCAGGCGGCACGTACGAGCTTGCGCGCGCGGAAAAAGAACGAGCGAGGTATGGAGGTAGAGCCGCAGTTCGCGGTAGGACGGATTTTTAAT
Organism: Cecidostiba semifascia; assembly: GCA_900474235.1. Classification (NCBI taxonomy): domain Eukaryota; kingdom Metazoa; phylum Arthropoda; class Insecta; order Hymenoptera; family Pteromalidae; genus Cecidostiba; species Cecidostiba semifascia. Next base: position 9,922 of record UCQR01109616.1, on the reverse strand, counting down.
TTCGGCTCGCGCGCTTGCGAGCGGCCAACTTTCCTGCTGCAGTGGCTTGGGAAAAAGGTGCCGCGAGAGCGAGTGAGACAAAGGGAAAAAAGAGAGAAAGCGACGGCAGCCTCGGTGGATTTCGAGAGAGAGAGAGAGAGAGAGAGAACGCTGCAGGCATGATGGATGCCGCTCGTTTTTCCCTCCGCTAGCGAGCGAGAGAGAAAGAGAGAGAAACGAGTAGCAGCAGCAGCAGCGTCTATATAGCACAGCGGAGCTTTTCGCTGATCCTGGAAGCACGGGCCGCTTGAAATCGTCGGCGGCAGCAGCAGCGTACTCTCCCACCCTCTCTCTTTCTCTCTCGTTTTATTCTTTTCCTCGCGCTCGCGCGCGCGCTGAGCTCTATTTTTCCCTTTTTCCGGCCTTGCCGTTCCGTCCTCGTCTGCAGCAGCAGCAGCAGCAGCAGCGGCAGCGTAATAGCCTCGTTCCTGGCGCGCCGAGTGTCGAGCTTTCCCTCTCTCTCTCTCTCTCTCGTTCGCTCAGAGAGAGAGAGAGAGAGAGAGAGAGAGAGAGAGAGAGAGAACTCGGCTGCTTCCACCTACTACCCACCCTCTCGGCATTCTATACAGATATACAGAACAGCAGCGGCAGCGGCAGCAGTACGAGAGAGAGCTCGGGGGGTGAGCTACACACAGTAATAGCGCGTGGGTGAGAGAGCAAGCGAGCGAGCGAGCGCGTCTGCGATATTCCCCCGGCACGTTTACGCGCGCGCCAGCGCGCAAGCTGCGAGAGAGAGAGAGAGAGAGAGAGAGCTTTCTCTCTGCACACGGCGTGTGGCGTGCTGCTGCCTCGAGGCCGAGAGCGATAAATGGTGCCGCCCCCGCTGCTGTACTCGTTGCCTCTCTCGCTCTCTCGGTGTGGCGTGAGCGCGCGCGAGCGTGAGCGAGCTTCATCCCCCTGTGCTATACGAGGGGGGTGGCTGCTGCTGCTGCTGGCTGGAAACGAGGGGATGGGAACGGGACGAGTGGCACGGAATATCCGCGCGGGCGCGCGAGAGGGAGAGAGAGACAGAGAGAGCGGTGGTTGCCGCCAGCCGAGCGAGCTCTTTGGATGGCGCGCCGTGGCGCGCGGCTGCTACTGCTCTGCTCTCTACGCTCTACGGATGGATATAGCGCCCGAGAGGAATCGACGTACTGGGTGGTCGGGAAGTAAGGTTTTTTTTAAATAATGATGATTTGGGGGTTTTGAGGGAGGTTTGCGGAATTTTAGGTTTTTTCAGTGGGTATCGTGGTGGGGGTTGAGCGAGGAAGCTGTTGCAAAATTTTTTAACGGTTTATACCTAGGGTTATACCTGAAAGATTTAAAGAACGTTTGAGGTAAGTATCGTTGGAATTGGGATAAGAAAAAATGATGTGATTTTACGTTGAGTATATTTGGTGTCTAGGTATGCTTCAGGTTTTAATGGTGATACCTGAACAAACATCAGGTTGAAAACGAATTTCGGAGCTTCTGGTGAAGATGCTTACCGATGCAAACTCTACAACCTTATAACAATTCTCTCATTTGCGGTATAATGAGATCGTGATTAACTTACAAACAGAGACATATGCCTAATGGCAGTAAGACTCGATACTTATAGACTCGTATTTTAAGGTCGCATCAACGCACGCACACACCTATTTGCAATCGCTAACGAGTTCTTAATGACACGCCGAAAGCGTTTAAACAAAAATTAAATTCGATCGTACCCAGGACGACACTTGACGATCCCCCGAGAAGTAGAACGATCCCAAATATGATCAGCCTGCACGTGCGCGGATACGCGCCGCTCTCTCATTAAATAAACATTGATTGCAATATCAATATACCCCGCATTTCACTTGAATTTTGCAATATTAATTCAGGTCGCGCAATACCTCAAAGTACACACACGCAGCGGTCTACACCGACAAACTTGCAAAAAAAAAATCCAATCACCTCTCAAAAAATACAAGACAGCTTTTTCTCTCGAGTCACCCGGTATCTTCCACGCCGCAGTATAGCAGCGGCAGAGCAGAAGCGAAGCGTCGCACACTCGGGGCGGCTCTCTCTCTCGGCAATAGAGGCTCTCGCAACCGCTCTCCAGCAGCGCAGCAGCATATCTCTCTCACTCTACCCTCCGCAAAGTCTCTCTCTCTCTCTCACTCTGCAGAGAAAGCGAGAAACAGAGAAAGAGACGCTCGACGACGACGACGACGACAAACCCGGAGGGAGAGCAGCAGCAGCAGCAGCACAGGACGTACGCTCGCCTACTCGCTCTCGGTTATTTATCACGCGCGCGCGGTTCGCCGATCGTATCTCCCTCTCGCTCGCGCGCGAGCGAGCTTCTCTCACGCCTCCACCTCTATACTGACTCGTTACGAGCGAGCAAGCTCTCTCTCTCTCTCTCTCGCTCTCGGCTTCTTTAACCCTCCCGCCCGACGTCTCTCGATATAACTCCCACAGGAGGAGAAGGAAGAGGAGGAGGAAGAGAAGGAGGACTCGACGCCTCGCTCGCTCGCGGCGAAACGGAGGTCTTATAGCCGAGCGCGCGTCGTCGTCGTCGTCGTCGTCCTAGGGAGCTATATAGATGCTACTTCGCTTTTCCCGCTATATTCCGGCGTTCTCGCGCTAAGAGAGAGAATGAGTGAGAAAGAATGTCATGCGGGGTGTATACAGGTATATGTATATAGTATAGAGGGAAGATACTTTTGCTTTGTCGTTTTCTTCTTTTTTTTTTTTGCCCTTCGTGTGTGTGTATATGGATTTTCGATTGTAAAAGCTGAATAACTATTATATATACTCGAGGCAGTCGATAAAAAAGAAAAGAAGCTGCGCGAGCTTGCGAAACTTTGAAGCGAGAAACTCGCAAGCGCAGTTTCTCCCTTGCGAGTGATTCATCGTAATCGCGAGAGGCGGCACGGCTCTCGCGGATAATACACGCTAAAGAGCGCCACGCGCGCTATACTGAATCGGTGCGAGGAGTGCTACTTGTTGAATGAACGAACGAAACGCTTTCGAAACTTTAAGACGTGTGTGTATATATACACAAGCCGAGTGTGGAGGTACGAGAGAGGTGTCTCTATTTCGCTGGGGGGGGGGGTTTGAGTAGGTAACGTATAGGTCGATGGTGTTGAGGATTTTTTTGATTTTTCGGTTCGTTTTTTAGGGGTAGTCGCGATATTCTAACTTTACACTCTCGTGTATCAGGTATTTTTCAAGAAATTTCATGCCTAATAACTAATAAAGGGAAGAAAGCTCGTCTTCCAAGTGTCTCCACTCAGTCCTATGTATTATATAGTATATCCGCATCGCCAGGGACGCAAGTCAGTAGAGACAGTAACACGCGCCATCCCGACCACACGCTTCCCCCATTATACGCAGCTATATAGTCACATACACTGCACACATCTGAGGCACGTGCACGTGCGATGTATAGATTGTCGTTCGCCGGAGGTATACACCTATATATTATACCTTCGATCGACCGGCTGATTAGCGCTTCTCTCTGCTTGTTCATGTGGGTGAGCTTTTTTTGAGATGCTTTTTTTTTTCTTTTGAAGGTCGACTCTGCGGGGCTGTCGGTGAGCTTACGGTATACACGGTTGTATCTTTTTTATTAATCGTGTGCATATTTCGCTGAATTGTGTTAAAGCTTCAGAGGATGTAAAGTTACAACGGCAATAAACCGCTTGTTTAATTATAAATATAATGATAACGATCATACGTATCCCTCTGAAATTATAACGAACGAAAGAAAAAAAAAATGAAAACTCGCACGCAGTGTAGGCTGTAGATTATTTATTTTTCATCTCCAAGTATACATCCTCTGCAACGTATATACAGTCCAGCAAGAAGCAGCAAGAAATCGAGCGCCAGAGCAAAAGAGTCACGAGAGCATATAATATAGCCGACGGAACGATGATGCACGTGCTGGCAAGAGGCGCGTGTAGGTCGTGATGTGACGCGCCCACGTCGACTGTCTATGTGTGTGTGTGTGTGTCGGTGTCTGTCAGAGCCTCGTCGTTACGCGTACTGTGAGAGAAGAGAACGTTTGAGCGAGGGCGTCGGAGCGAGTCGTCGTCGGGGGAGAAAACGAGGCTAATTCCGACGACGACGTACGAAGCTCTTCTCTTTTGTGTTTGCTTCCTTTTTTCTCTCTTTCTGCAGCCCGTTGTATATAGATGTATGTGTATAGTTGCCCTTTGCAACGCTGATGCCGCTCTAACGAGTGATCCGTGAATAGTGTAGTGAGGTATATACTGACTGGAGATGAGATGCGAAGGGTTGATGTTTTCTTGGATGCGTATATAATATATTTTGACATGCACCTTTTTTGGTTTTGTCCTCTCATTTAGTTAATGAGTATAAAAGTATTTACACCGTTGTCAGAATTCAGAATAAGTAAAATGCCAACGGTAATAATATACAGGTATACTGCATAGGTACACTGAGATCTACTTTTCTTAATCAGGAAAAAGTCCAAGTAGATATAAGGCCCGAGCACGGTAAGACGACGTCACTAAATTAAAAAACCAGTAAGCAGGCATAGGTATCCATAAAGTGCAGCGTTCCCACCTTATACTATACGCTAGGTAAGAATTTTTTTTTAAATATCGGGGTGTTGCGTGCAGCGACTAGCATGTAATCAGACCTTAATTCAATTCGTTTTCCAGAAGATTTCGAAGGTTTTTTAAGCAATTTAGTGGTTCCAATAATGAAATTTGGAGATCAAAAAACACATCATCTACTTTTTAGCCGCATGCTCAACTCGTCAACTTTTCTACTCTCTAAAACATAATGTTTGCAACACACCATTCTTTTGACAAAAATCGCCGACAGAGGACGCCTTCCGTGGTACTTACCTAGCGTATACGTAGAACATACGTAAAAGGCTTCTGCGGTATATATTCAAGCTGTTCTTGAGTTTGCGGAATCAGTCGCGTATAGTATACATACAGCCTCAAAAGTAATAGCCATAATAAAGCAAAACAGTTTTGGACTGGCCAGTTTATTTCCCCCACCGCTTGAACTCTCTATACTGGTCTTCTGGCTAACGACGACAGGTGGCGCATAGGCACTTTCCTATTTCCCTCATCGCGATTTGCACGCGGAATGTATATATAGAGTTATGTCGCGTATGCCAGAACTACCTTGTTGAGCCTACTGCTTGGGCCGCTCATGCTACAACTGCAGCTGAGTCGTAATTGAATTATATATTCTGAATATATTTTACCTACCGTTATCAATGATTTTAATATATTTTTTGTTGTCCTCTCTCAAAAACTAAACATCTTCGAATCGTCAAATCTAAGCTTCACAGCAATTTCCAAAGCCAACTGCTGCAGTGTCAGCCAGTCAGCGTCACATACACGCACACATATACCGCCTATATAGCGCAACGCGTGCGCGTCGACCTTAGCCAAACACAGGCCTGAGATGCAGGCATATCCACACGATAACGGCCGGCATCCTTCGCAGCACTGCAGCACAGCTCGCTTCCGATTAGCCGCAGCGTATATAGGTATACTATAGGTATAGCTCTTCTCTCTCCCTCTGCACGCCGACATGTTCCGCCAGCTGTACCTGACTCGCGTGCGCAACTGCAGCCGTTTAATGCTGCAGTCACTGTGTGCCCGTTCTCTCTCTCTCTCTCTCTCTCTCTCTCTCTCAGCTCACGATTATCGCAGTACCGTATTAGTAACCGAGGCTGTTGGCTTCTTGGACTATATTCGCTTTCGTTCTAGTCCTTCTTTTAGTTCGATTATTTGGTTTTCGTTTTGGGATTTTCGGAAAGTGTGTCGAGATAGAGAGCACTGTGCAGGTTGATTAAGTTTTTAAATAGATAATTTTGGATCGAGATCCTTTTTTTACAGAGTCGAAAATAAAATAAAGTTGATAATAAACATTAGTTAGCGTTTTTACGACTATCTACACTGAATATTAGATAACCAATTAACACATCGTCGATTCGCAAGCTTCCGCTGTATAATCTAAGCGATTATGCAATCGAGCTTTTCCAGCTGATTTAGTGCTATATTATACGTGGACTATATCCTCGAGATTCTTGTGCGTTCTTTTTTGTGAGGGACATCGCGTGTGTGGATATACAGGATATATCTGTAATGTTTTAATCGTGAAAATTTCGTTTAATTACACAAAACCAGCTAGTTTGAAAGAAACTCCATCAAGTCGCGAGGATATTACTCTCCCTAAACGTTTTCCGCGCTATAAAATTCACTTCCCCGCGGAATTAGCCGAGGGGGAAGGAAAAAAATTCATCAACGCGCAGACCGAGCGTCTTATCCTATTAACAAAGATGCTAAAGACGCGATATATACTGGTGTCGAAATTGGGAAATTAGCCGCTGAAGACGGTATAGTATATATACATATAGACAGAGATCGAGATGGTCGTGTTCTATACCTATAATTATATCCATATACGAATTAAAAACGATTACATTATAATACATATACAACGAAAATTGTATCGGTTGATTTTTAAAAAACATTATTCGCAGTAATCCCCACAACTGAGGAAAACAAAGCAAAATTCGTGCAGCCCAATATATCTGTACAAGCCTCCATAATTAACGCGATAAACGCTGCATCGACCGGCTGCGATTGCAACGTCAGCACTGCATCCGCGTGTAGATCCCCGAATGATTAACCAGAAGGGCGAAAAGAGCAAACAACGCGTGCCCGCTTTCTCTCTCTCTCTCTCTCTCTCTCTCTCTCTGGCGTAATTATTTACGGCTAAAAGTGCAACACTCTGCTGTGTCTGCGGGCATATGCGCGACCGGCCATTTGTTTGCGCTAAAAATTATGGTATTCAATGGAGATGGTGTATATTGGTACAGCAAATGTTTGCAATGCGGAATTGATTTGTTTAAAAATGAATCAATATATTCTTTCCCATATAATAGAAAAATAAAGCTATAATAAACACAGTTTTTTTTCTTCTCTTAAATAAGAAAACCCATAGTCTATATACTCCCACCGATATCAGAGCAACCATATAGCTGCTGCAGTCTAGATATAGGTATATATACAGGAAAAGCGAGTGTAGGCGAAAGGAGCCGAGAGAGAATCGTCAAAGCCTTTGGATGAGCTGGCACGCGGCGGCCGTATAAGGGGTTAACGAGGCTGGCGTCGGCTGCCGGGCCGTTTTGACGACTCGGACAGCCATTCCGTGCGCCGAGAGAGAGAGAGGCGCCAGGTAATCACCCTTCCCTCGCCTGCGTTATAGCCTCGTTACACACAAGCTCCCCAGACCTGACGTCGCTTCTCTCTCTCTCTCTCTCTCTCTCTCTCTCTCTCTCTCTCTCTCTCGGAGAGCGCTGTATATACTAGTAGTAATGTAGCTATATATACTAGGCTGATGTCTTTCGAGAATGGCTCGTGCGCGGAGGGAGAGATAGGAAGCTTGCAGCCGAGGAGCTTTCGCGTTTTCGTGTGCTTTTTTGGGGAGGGGAAAGGCTTTTGGGGTTTTTAGGATTATGCGTTGATGAGGATTGCCCTGTTGCAGTCGAAGTAGACTGGGTGTATACTTGGATTGCGGTTACGATAATTGCCGTTTTGAAGAGAGAATTGAGCTCTTTTCTCATGATTTTCAGCAGAAACAAGTTTGTAAATTAACATAGAATTGTTTTTTTTTTATTTCTATTACATACAGTCTACCTACAAATACGCAACATGTGAAATAAATGACTCGAAAACTCACTTGTTCTATAGAAAGGTTTCTCACAGGATTTGGCCGAAACATTCAATTTTTACAATTAATTCAAAACCGCGCAACATTCAAGCTCGTTTTTTCTCCAACTATATGTATACATCAGCATTCATTGTTTCCTAATATACCTCCAAATATCGCGTCATTCAGAAAATAAACCAACGCAAAAATCACCTTCTATACACCTCGACACCCTCACAACGCGCAGAAACGGAAGCTTAGCGCTGTGTGCGCAGCGCAGCTTAATCGCGAGCGTCAAAACCTTAACTATCCGGAGCCTCTTATACCGGAGCCGGTATAAGAGAGTTCACCTTTACACAGCGTTTATATCTCTCTATATATACATCGCCTTACGCCGTAGCGAGTTTAATTATTTCATATATATACATCGCAGTAGAGAACCTTGGAGAGAAAGGCAGCTGCTGTAATCCCGCGCGTATATAAACCATCGACGAGTCGGGTATTTCGCCTCGCTTTATTTTTCCCTTCTTATCTTTCTTTTTTTTTTTTAATAAAGACGGTGTAGCTGACGCCGGTTTATGGGAGGCGTGTGTGTGTGTGTGTGTGTATAGTTCCGTTATGGTTTTTCATATATGTATATTAAAATAATAAATAAACGTCAAATCGACGAATCAAAATGCGAACCCCTCATCAACCATGTCACCAAAGCTGCTGCTGCATAGATATTATAAAATCGCTCTCAGTACAAAAGAATCTCTCTCTCTCTCTCTCCTATCTCTTCTATACGCAGTGCTAAGCTCGCAGCACGTCAGCCGAGCGTAAGTTTATAAGTATATACGAGGGTGACGCTGTGGGGGGAATGATTCTCAAGCCCTGTACTGCCTCTGTGTGCGTTGACGCGAAAGGGCTGCTGCTGCTATGCACTTGTTACGCGCGTTCGGTGCTTGGTATACGTATATACACACTATATATAGAAAAGGGTGCGATCGTCTGCGTAGACGTCAACCTACATCAATTGCTGCGATTCTTCTGTGCGTATACTACGGTGTGAATACAGCGTGTCGCTATATCCTTTATTTTACCCTTATATAGATATACCTCATATCATCTTCGCAATGCATAGATCGCTCGAGTATTCGCTGAAATTCGCAGCTTTTTATAGGAAAGCTCTCGCTGAGCCGCGCGTTGAATTCAACGAGATGAGACTCGAGCCGTTGAGTGCTCAATATACAAAACACACGACGCAAAATACACCTGTTACCATCAGCTATATTACTTGAATTCTTCGCACTTGCATCACAGCTTTTATCTGCAGTTTCTCACAGAAATTTGGCTCTCGTATACGTCGAATATAGCGAAACAAAAATTTCGGTACAATATAGTAGCCTGTATACTCCTATATACGACTATTTCGCAAGAAGAAATCATCTATAAATGACAAGCCCATCCCGACGCAGCGGAAAATCGCGAGCACACACACACACATATACACACGCGCGACATAGAAATCGCTCGTCCGCAACCGGCAAAAGAGAGAAATCCAGAGCGGCAGCCTCTGCAAGTTCGCATCTCTCTCTCTCTCTCGTTTTCAAAGCGCGAGCGAGCGAGAGAGAGTCAAGCTCGCTCGCGCGTCACTCAGAGAGCGAGAGAGAGAGAGAGAGAGCGTATAGTTCGGCTTCCCAGAGCGAGAGAGAGAGAGAGAGAGAAGCGCTCGACGCGTACACTCGTTCCCGCCCTCTCCGTGTTTCCGCGGGCCGCCGCCGCCGCCGCCCCGTTCTCTCTCTCTCTCTCTCTACCGACGCCGTGTCCCGCAGGGCATGTCCCTGCTCTCTCTCTCTCTCTCTCGCTCTTCGCTTATACGCGCCCGAACTCCTATCGTCCTTTAGACTCGAGCTATCTGTCGTTAGTATAACCGATCGGAGCTTTGTAAAAAAAATCGGTATCTCTGTAATGAAGTATCGGCAAACGATCTTTTTAACAGCAAAGAGAGCCGGCAGATCGGTAGAGAAAGCAAATTACAAGAGATTTTCAAAGCCGGCACGAGCGGACAATACTTATCCGTCCGAGAGGAAAATTCTCATCCCCTTTGGTGGCACGCTCCGCGGCACGCCCGGTCGTCTCTCTGTTATAGCGCTGGCTGGCTGCTCGCTCGCTTCCCCCTCGGCGGGCACGCCGCAGCCGCTCACGACCCTTGACCCCCTCCACTCTCTCTCTCTCTCTCTCTCTCTCT
>UCQR01109609.1:0-10734 GCA_900474235.1 Cecidostiba semifascia | reverse complement strand
ATATAGCATAGAGTCTCTGACTATAGTAACAATATTCGGTATTTGCAGGAAACAATTTTATACTAATATAAAAACAATTCTCCATATAACCCCTGTGTAAAATGTATACTGCGAGCGGCCATTGCTGTAGTTCACTCGGTGACCGCTGGTATCGCATTGCAACTTTAAACTCCCAATAGATTCTTCTCAGCAGAGCGATGCCGCACACTGAGATCGACGATTGCTTTTCCGAGAGAAAGATATAGATAGAGGGCAAAGTAAAGGCAAAAAAAGCAGAAGAGTGACTGAGCGCGTCAAGGTTCACGAACGAGAGAATACAAATAACGGCGCTAAGGAGGCTCGCGGGAGCGGCAAGACTTTTTGCGAGCGGCAGCCGATCGTCGAGAACAAACATCATTTCAAAGTAGATTGCTTCGAAGGAAAACAGTAATATTTTAAGCGTTCATTTACGTAGATATACATAAGAATTCGCAGCGGGTCCTTTAATAATACATTAAATCGTTTAATCGTCGAGGCCTTGACGTCAAGCTCGTGCAAGCGCAGATCAGCATCTCTTTTGCTCCGATGTTCTCTCTCTCTCTCTAGCTCGCATCCTCCCGTGCAGCGCGCCATAAAATCGAGCAGGTGCGCTCGAGTCCGGTCTACCAAGCTCGCATCTCGCATATACATATATATATTTTGACGATTAGTTCTGGACGCCGCGGCTCTCTCGACTCCTCGCTTCCTCTCGACTTGTTGTTTTTTCTTTATAATCCTCCTCGTGCTCGTTTTTCAGCTCGTCGCATCAGAACATCCTCCTTCTCTTTCTCTCTCCCTCTCAGCCTTGTAGCTTCTTTTGTATATATACAGCGGCGGCCGGCAGCAGGAGCAACAGCAGCCGAGCAATTATTACCTTCTCTCTCGTTCTCTTAGCCTCCCTCCTCTCCCACTTCCTCTTGGTCTTTTTTCCACGGGGCTGCTGCTGCCGCCGCGGATCTTTTATGTTGCTAGCGACGCGCCTGCAGCAGCCTCTAGTCATCTTTGCTCGTGAGAGAAAGAGAGAAGAAGAGGGAGAGAGATCGCCTGTAGCAAGTGCAGTGTTATATGCGAGTGAACGAGAGGAAGAGGAGAGAGAGAGGCGCGCGCCGAGGTGGACGGCCCCGACCTTGATGCGCGTGGTTCTCGCGTGCCCGAGGATGCCCGAGCTCGAGCCGAGGAGGCACGAGTGCCGTGCGGCGCGCGAGCCATCGCCTCCTCCTCCTCCTCCTCCTCTCCTCGCGTATCCTCCAGTTCCCTCTCATCGTCTCTTTCTCCTCTGCTGCAGCGGCGGCGATGGGAAAAATACGCCGACTGGACTGCTGCTGCAGCAGCTTCTCCCTCCCGTGTGATATCGTTTTTTTTCTGCCTCTTGCTCTCGCGCGCGCTCGCGGCCGGAGGGGCTCTCGGATGTTTACAGGTGTGTGCGTGCGCCGCAGCATCAGCCGAGGGAGATGGATAGAGTATCGCGGAAGCTGCGCGTATATAGTATAGTCCGCAACGCACAGAGGAGACGATGGGACTGGTTTACTATCTTTCTCTCTCTCTCTCTCTCTCTCTTTCTCTTTGGTCTGTATAAGCTGGCCCATGAGCGGTATAGGAGAATGAGAGAGGGCGAGTCTCACGGGAGAGGAACCGGTTGCACGCACCAGATCTATAGCCGCCGAGTGCAGCTCTCTGTGCGAGTGTATTCGAACAGTGACGCTCATCTCTGATGATGATGCGCCTTTACAGGCCCCGTTTACACTCGTGACAGACACACGAAATACGACTTGTTATTATGAACTTTATTAAGAAAAAAAAAATTATTTTTTCGAAAAGCTGATGTGATAAAAGCCAAGACCGCTGATAAGTAAATCATCACAACTCCTCGCCTGTGTGAACGAAGCCTCGAGCGCTATACCTGTAAATACAGAGTCCTTAAGGGTATATATTATATCCCGGCGTGTATCCGCTCCTCTCGTTCTCCCTATATCTATTCTCAATCTCTCGTGCTTTTGTCCATGGGAAAAGGTAGCACGAGAGAGCTGAGAGGAATCTTTGTCCCAGGCCTCTTTTCCAAACAGCCGCTCTCGGAATTATATGCTTTGTATATGTAATACGGTAGGTCGAGGTGACTATACCATCGATATACACCTGCAGTTTATACGTGTATACAATATTCCAGCACCTGCAGCGAGAGAGAGAGAGAGAGAGAGAGAGAGAGAGAGGGGCTCTCGATAGGCCATTTAAATGCAGAGGCGAGTGAATTACTCGCGCTGACTGCACTCTGTGGGATTTAAAAGCTATATACACGGGAAGAGAAGGGTGAAAAAAGCGCGTACAACAAGTACAGAAAGGGATTATGATGCGGGCGTACAAATTAGGATACAGGTGTATATGTCTGTCCAGCTAAAACTATTGATACGGGGATTTGTTTTACCCGAAGAGCATCGATTAAATTGTACATAGATTTGCGCGCTGACGCTCGTATAATAAAAATGAAAGGCTCCGGTTCGATATTACGCAGGAGCGCTGTATATGTGTGTCTGTGTGTGCCATAAATAAAGAAATTACCGCGAGGGCATTTTCCTCTCCCGCAATATAACAGGCGTCATTCAAATGAGTCTGAATATTAAAGAGCTTATATACTCTGCTTGAATGAGAACTTAAGATTATTTACAACCCTTTCTCGACTGCTTTAAATGCATGCGGAGTAGAGAACTCATCAACGTTGACTTTTACTGCCGTATCAAGGTTCACTTTACGGCGGGATTTTAAACGAACCGACACGGCTCAAATGAGTTACACCTTCGCAACGATATATTCATATAAATACTATCTCAATTTACATGATTTAAACCGCGCCGGCAGCACAAAGCACTTGCGCAAACGCGCGGCATATAAGTATTCGATATATAACCGTCGACTGCATTCAAGCGCTCAAACGTTAAATGATCCATTATATACCTATAGGTATTAGTAGTACTAGACAACTTTGCTAATATCGCATCAGTCGATTTCCTCCATTATTCGCGCTGCCATCTCTCTCTCTCTCTCTCTCTCTGCTCGAGCTCATCAGCTGCAACGCGACTATACGCTTTTCCTTTTTGTCCCCGACGGGGTATCGGATCGAGAAGCGAATTTAGCAAAAGTTTTTCGCGCTCTCGTAGCGAACGGTAGCGCGCCAGCGGCTATCAATCAACCTCGCCGATGCGCGGGGATTGCGCGTCGCGACGCATTAAAGCGCGACGCATCCAGAAAGCCGGATAGAGACTGTGAGCGGGCGAGACGAACAAAAAAAAAAATGACGGACTTTCGAGATAATGGGAATTTAAACGCCGCGCGGAAAGAGGGTCAGAGTTGGGGAAAGAGCGCGCAGTAGTTATTGCCGGTCGAGTCCTATCCTCCCCCAGACTTTTTACGGCCGAGAGGATAACGTAATGGCTTAATAATGTTCGAGCCTTTCTTTTTTCGCGGTCATTTTTGACGAGTCGACAATGCGGGGCGACGCGCGCTGCGACACTGTGCTTTCACGGCGAGAACACGATTGTTCTCGTACTGTATACGTAGAAGCAAAATGAATCAATGTGTGAGAAGAGTTAAATGTTTCTTATTCGTATTACAGATATTTATTTATTTATTTATTCAATGATAAGTACACGGATAAAATTGTCTTTAAAACAAAATATACAGAAAAAAAATCAAGTACAAAAATAAATAGAGGCTGCGCAGCAGAGGCGGCTAGTACCCAACGCATTCTTGAACAAAGAGTATTTAGTTCGACTTAAAATGCGAGGCGGAAGAGTATTAAACGACCTTTTCAAAAGCGATTTACCGTAGGATAAAAGGCTAAATTAGAGGAATTATAGATATACTATGCAATAATACCAGCCTGCAGCAATGAAATGAGGATATGCATAAAAGCGCCGATCGACATAGCCGGAAATTTAAAAAATTTACTACATTCCTCCGGTTGGCATAATAGTCCTGCCACTGGGCCGATCCATACTTACGTACACGCTCGAAGAATGTAAATCGCCTCAGGCAGTGCCAAGAAGATCCCGACAAAGTCTCCCGAGTCCCTCTCTCTCTATATATATATACTATATAGCTGTATACGCATGTAAATTTCGAGATATACGCGACGAAGCCGCCCTCCGAATTTCTCTCCCCGTCTCCCCCGTTTTATTATGCTCGCGTATGTGTAGGCGCGCGTGTGTCGCCGAATCCTGCACGTATCCGCGCACGTGTATTATGTTTATGACGAAGATCGTGCGCAGCGAAAAATCGAGAGATAGGAAGAAGGGTACGATATACCCCCGTCTCTCTTTCTCTCGATAAAGCTGAAATATATTCCGAGCTGCCTCTTTGCTACGCAACTTTTGCCTTTTATTTCTTATTGTCGGGGATAAAAATTCTCGTTAGCGGGGATTCTTGAGGAGAATAGCACTGGACATACAGGAGGGTGCGGCCTAATCTTTATTCGGCAGGACTTCCTTGAGATGCATTACTATGTACGAGCTATACTATATAGTATAAACTTTGTGAAATGTCAGAATCGAGTTTTCGTATAATAATGCGGTCATTTGAAATGCAAAGCCTGTGACTATATAGTGATTTTTGAATTGTAATTAGACGAGGGGCTGTACAAAATCAAAACAACATTTTTGGCGAGTATAAGTCCAGTCACATTTTGACTCGCTTTGTTTTGAGTCTTGATTTTTCCTACTATTTACTAAAAACGAGCTTTACTGGTCGATAAGTCATTTATTACCTGGGCGAGTGAAATATATATTCGTTTCAAGAACGAAATGAAAATAGTTGAAAATATCTATTAAAAGTTATGAATATTTGAAAATAGCATATAAAATTCATCTAAAATACACGAAACACAAATCTCGCAATGGAATAGTTAATTGTTGGCTTTTCGATATTTTCGGCAAAGTGTGTAGCGATGTAAAAATTTAAAGGGCTTGCGTTAAGAGTTAAAAAAATCGAAGACACAAGTGATGAATATTATTCTAAGAACTAAGAATCATAAATTGCGCTTCCTCGAAATCAACGTGTTTTGGTCTATTGGCTTTGTTTGGGATCAAAAATATCTGTTTGATATATAGTTCTGGGAGAAAACCTAAAAAGCTATATTTACAATTCCGTTACGAGATTTGCGCGTTCCATGCATTTTCGTCGAATTTTACGCTGTTTTTAATTTCATAGCTTTTAAAATGAACTAAAATTTTTAAGGAATTTTCCATTAAATTGAAGTATGTTCTGTCTGCATGCTATATATTAAAAAAGTGATTACATATTAAATAAGCATTTTGAAAAAAATGATATTTAATTTCACATAACTTATTTAAAAAAAATAAATTGCGATGATGAAATGAGCGCATTTATTTTTTAAATTTCTCAAAATTCTTGACAAGACCAAGATTCTCCACACTTGGACTATTGGTATCGTCTTGAAATCTTTTTCAGACCTGAAATTTGATACAAAACCAAGACAATATCAAGAAAATATTCTTGAATCTCATGCAGCCCCAGATAGCAGTCACTAATAAACAGTATTCAATAAAGGAAAATCTCAGGGTATGTAACTCATCGCTCAATCCCCAGGGCTTCGCGCCAACCTTCTCATAAAATCACGAGCGATTTCAGTTAACGCGACGGCGGCAGCACATCCCTCGGAACATCTGCCGCTGTCAATAAAATAACACTGATTAGCTGGTTAGCGCGCTCGCGGATGGATCCCTCAAAAGAAGAGAGGAAGAGCAAAAGGGAGCAAAAAGAGACGACGACTTCTAGCGCGCACGATTTTATAAATTTTCTCACGAGCTAACACGCACACGTTGCTGCGCAGCTCACTCGCAAAAAAGGCTGCAACGCGAGCGCGCGCGCTGCCCGATTATACAGCGAGGAGAGCGCTTTCTTGGCTTTTTATCCCTCGTTTCTTCTTTTTTTTTCAAGCCAAGTGCACTCCGGGGCGATGCGCTCTGCAGATGTGCAACGCGCGCGAGAGAGAGCCGAGGATTACGAGGGAGAAAAAGAGTGAGTAGATCTGCGCAGCACACACACACATACATACACACCGGGAGAACCGGTATCCGACAGACGTCCGGCTTCGCTCGGCGACGACGACGCGAGGATGCATCGAGATACTGACTCGACGTATATAAGCGACTTTTCATATTATCCGCAGCGCGCAACCAATGGATTTTGCCTGCACTTGTATTACTCAATCCGATTGAGATATGAGCCATTTGGGCTATTCCATTGCGACGGAATACAATTTTAAGCCAATTTTTCATTATCAAGGTTCTCTCGATCTGATGCATATTAGGTATGAAGCCAAACTCGTCATCTCTTATCGACACTGACACTTGCCGACGCGAATAACTTTCTCTCCCGCCGTCCTTCTCGCCCTGGCGATTATCACATGCGCGACTTCTCTCGCAAGCTCTCCCCCGCGCACTATATATACCGCTCAACTGCGTCGCAGTAGCGCCTCGAGGATCCATCCGATCGAATTACCAAGTTTCGCGGCATTTTTCAGGCCATCGGAGGGCTGCTGCTGCTGCTGCTGCTGCTGCTGCTGCTTTAACGATTCCGGGGATAAATGGAATGAAGTTTCGAATTCGAGACCCTCCCGGCCTGCCGAAGGTCCCGGCGAACTTTACGGGGAATATCGAGATAACTATGTAAGGCATTTTTAACTTTTGACGTGCATTCGGGGAAACAGGCGAGCGAGTGCACAGGGCAAACTTTTGTTAAGTAAAACGCATTTGATTTATGGGTGTCGAGTATACAGTTGAGGAGCTTATGCATATTAAAAATCCGACCCTGTTTATCCGTGCCCCCGTTTTTTTTTTTGTTGACAGGCGCAGCTCGTCAAAATTTCGGCGGTTCAAACTTCTGCTAGTCGATAAGCTTCCGTATTTTCCGAGCAATATGAGTATTCTCTTCGGAAGATGAATGATTCAGGTTTCCAATAACGTAAAGCTCTATGTTCAGCTTCAGCTTACATCCCTGATGCGCTCTTCAATTTGATTCAATCTTCCATCGTGTATGAATTTAGCATTGAGCAAAATTCGAATAAAAAATAAATGCTTGCATATATCGGTTGACGCGCGAATCCATCAATTTCACGCTAATTAAATAACAAGAGAGGTTGCATATCAATGGGAAATCGATATTTGCCTATTGTGTCTCTAAGGTTGGGATATATACTGAATCCCACGGGCGTGCTACACGGTAGATACAACAAGACATACGAGTAAGTTGAATTAACCTAAGCGATTCTGGCGGAACAGTATAAGCCCTCCCACGCAACCAGGCGAATATCTGTTTACCCGGATTACACAGGAAATATTATTCGCTCCCGAAATTGTACTGTCTAATTACACCATCGTATATTACAATTGTTATTTCGATTCGAATTTATATAATACCCTTAAAAAGCACATACAAGCAATAATTACATAAACTAACAAGCTAATATAGCAAATTTCTGATCCTCCCGAATTCTTGCGTCTCGCCACATAAGAATCAACCCGGTCTGAGCGCGCGGCAAAACATCTGCTCATACATGTCTATTCGAAACACAAAGGCATGCCAGCCTTGACAGTGAAGTCACACAGCAAAGCTCTCGTGCAACAGCAGCGCCTCTGCACAGCTTTTCTCGTTCTTTACCTTCCCGCTCATCCGGAGCTCGCGCAAATACATTTGCACACACTTAGTAGTAATAGCGTTCAGATACTCCTTCGCACAAAGGATGCGCCCTTTGACGCGAGCTTATATATACGTACACATTGGTGGAGCCGCGTATGAGTTTACCAGTGAGCATTTTATAGGCAGCCTATTGGATCTTCAAATATTTTCTCTGCGCTGCGTGTGCTGCACGTGTACAAGTTCAAGAGATTCAGGTGAGACTGATGCTCTTGTGTTTTTATCTGCCGAAAACGCTACGAGAGTTTTACAAATATACAGAGCCTATATATGTATAATATTTAGGATAACGTGTGTTGACACAAAATTTTTTTGAATAAGGAGGGAGTTTAACAAAAGGTATACACAACAGGCACGAGTTTAATAATACATTTATGTGAAATTAGAATGCACGTGATGGCGCAGGCTATAATATGCGAACCATGATAGATCAATATTTTCTATATATCTGATCTACATAAGTGAGAGATGAAGCTGTTTAAAATCTCTCAGGTTCTCGCGAATACCGATAATAATTTATTGTAATAATCTATAATATTTTGGCACAGTCCGCACGCGTCTACTATTCCGCTATTGCTTTAATGCTATTAATGTGCATCGAACGTTGATAACCGCGAACACATTTTGTCGTACTTGTGTATGTCATCCCTTTTACGACAGCAAATCATCGCATCGAGTAAATTATTCTTAATGTCGCGACCCCGGCGGCAGCGATTTAAATTCTCGGCCGCACGTGTGCGTGCAGCCGTAGCCGCTTTCGTTAAGTAATTGAGAGAAATATCGGGAGCTGGCCGAATAGCCGGACGATTACGATCATCGCATACCCGATGAGCAGCTGCGTTCGACCCGTGGGATATTCCCCGACTTTACAGCTCGTCCGCCTCGTCGCGAATTTCGAAGGCCCTACTCGATCGGCCTTCTTTAAATGACGCTTAAACGTGTTTTCTCTCCCCCGGCTTTTTCTTCCTTTATCTTGGACACGTTCTTTTTTTTTTCATTCGTGATTTGCTTGCCTTTTTTCTTCGACTCGAGGTTATATTAATGCCTTCGTGCACGTGCACATCAACTTTCGCTTATATTTTGAGCGAATGTTTTTCGTATACGACTTGTATCTTACGCACGCGTCGAACACTTTTTTCAAGCAAGCCCGTACAAAGGATTTTGAAGCTTTCGAGCGCTAGACGAATCAATGTATTTTATCTAAAAAACTGTACCTTTTCCATGCAGTTTTAGTCGTGTAGCGCGCCTTTGCGGATTAGCTACGTACCTAAGCGAATAATCCGATTAACACTCGTAATGAAGAAAAATTTGCGAAATAGTTGAAAACAAACTTTGAAATAATTGAAATAATCCCGGATATTTTCCCTCGAAAATTAGCCCGCGAATTCACGTACAACTGAGACAAAGTTCTATATGCACCGGCAGTCAAAGCATATCGCAAATTTGAAGTAGTAAAACGGATGAGACCGTTCAGCCATATCAAAGAGGTAAAAATAAATTTAATAAAACGCGAAAAAAAAATGAAAACTCAAAGTTCGCCGCATTGACAAACATAAATTTCGCATTTCCTCCCTCGCTAATTAGAACGCTCTTTGAGCGCGCGAAAAGCTCGATTTAACGGCAAAGCTAAAATGATTATTTACACGCTGTGTTCCGAAATCATTGAGCGCGCAGAGGGTCACTTGATGAATTTTAAAATCATACGGGCAGAGGGAGCGCCCGATAATTGGCTTCATTTTTTGTTCACGGGAACGCGTGTGAGCAGACGGGGAGCAGGTGTTGGCGAGCAAGGTTGAGAGCTGTGTACAACCATAATAAAAGGCTCGACGAACACGAGGTGAAAGAAGAGAGAAAATCAAGAAGCGGCAGAGATTTGCGTCTTACGCATTATTATTATTCTCTTCTCTATGTAACTAATCTCATTATAATTGAAAAATCGATGTATAAATCAAATCAAATTGGCGCGTATTATATTTTTCGGAAAATAAAGTAATATGCGGTGGACCTCAAAACTTGATATATACAAACGTTATAGTTTAATACACCTTGATTGCTGATCGCACGAAATTGCGACTAAAAACTCGTTGCATCGATGCAAGCATCAGTTTCTATACGTCGAAACTTTATGTACAGATGTTAAAAACACGATATTCAAACTCCAGCCCTTTGCAGCATTGGCGAATCGCGATTTTAATGTTTTCACGATCGCAGATTGAAAGGCCGCACACAAATCTCACAAAAGCGCGTTTTGATTCCGCGCGCTGTAGTCGATAGCGCACTTTGTACTCATATATAGTATACACCCAGCATCGAGCTCGTGAACGCATTCGCGTGCGTGTTCGTATATGAAATATTTTTTTTAGCCCGCGTGTATCGCGCGGCTCGATCTTGAACAGGTTATGTTAAAGCCAAGCCGTGTTTTGTAAGCGCGCATTTCTCTTACTTATAAACTTACTCCGATCTGATTAAACGTTGATTGGAGGGATCGGATAATTGCATCCAGATATTTTGATTGTCTCTCGGTTATGCTGCTTCGAAAAACATCAAGCTCTGTAACATTGCTAGTGCACGAGCGCAGCCACAATCGTAATTTTCCGCAACTGATACCTACACGTCACCTAATCCACGATAAAAACCAATCCAGCCGGAGGTATATCTCTCTGACTTTCTTCTTTCTCGACTTTCCAGCAGCGAATTTTCGGAGAGACGAAGCTTCTCAAGAGCTCGGCGCTTTCACTCTTTTTCCATGTGTACGCACCTCTCCCCGGGATCTCTTGTGCTTCTCACTCTCTCCCTCCCTCTCTCAACTACTTTACTTTGAAAGGCCTTCGGAATGACTCGGGTTTCCCTGTCGCCGTCGTGGCCGTATAGCACCGCGCGCTTGCGGTTAGACGCAGAAGAATCGAAAATGCCTCGCGTGCGTGAAATGCATCTCCCTTTTCATACTCGTCGCTGAGCGCGTGCTCTCCGGTATCCCGTGTATCTACACACACACACACACACACACACACA
>UCQR01109289.1:0-12751 GCA_900474235.1 Cecidostiba semifascia | reverse complement strand
GCTTTGTCGACGATGAAGTTGGGAGGGGGAGGATGGGGAAAGACGAAGACGCGCATAGGAGCTTTTTACAAATATAAGCGGTGTGCTTTGCGCTGACATCGTGCAAGATTTATGATGGGTTTATAGACACAGGAATTGGGAGTTTTTTCTTAATTAAAAATTTTACACGTGCGTGAGATTGCCGCGGCTTCCGTTTTTTCAAGGATGTGCTCCTCGTTTTGTGCTCTCATGTAATGAACCGTTAAAAACAACCTACGTCGTAAAGAAGTTGCGGCCAAGTTTATAATTTTCAATTTTTCCACGGCCTTATACGAACGATTCTTAAGTTAAAGTTATGGGAAAGCCTCTTAACTTTTACGCTATATAGCCTGCGGTTGATTTTTACTTTACGACCCTTTGCTGGTGTGGAGAGAGCCGAGTGTGAATTAGAAAGTTGCTGTGCATATAGTGTTGAAAGTATAGTCGTGCTACAATTAGTGGTTATAGTCAAGCAAGTTGTGAGCTTTCAAATTAATTAAGCTCGTTCGGAATATAAAACGAGTACGGCGTATGCTATCTTATATATGTATCATTACAAAGTTTATGTTTAATCATAAGTTTTGTAACGAGTTGTAGGTGAGAATCATAGTTTACAATATGGCTTTTGAGTTTGTATTACATTATTACGAGTTGGATACAATACACAGTCCATATCGTTTACCAAGAGCAGTATGTTCATTTCGATTTAAAGTTTGTATCTTCAATTCGGGTACGCGATACAATGTTTTCATTTATATCCACTCGGTTTTCAATAACCAGAATGTATTAAGAGTACAGTCGGCTCCATACTAAAAGCAAATAAAGTCCCCGGTGACCCGCAAGAACTTCTCGCACGAAGAAGAGCCTCATTAACGTCCAGTCAACAAGACATGATCTCTTCCATCGCAAAAAGTTCACCAAGTATAAAGACCGAGTAAGAAAAAACTTTTCCAGAAAGCACTAATAGCCACGAATAATAAATAAATCGCCGAAGCTCCAGTACAAGACACATCAGGCACAAGACGTCACACGATGTATCAAAAGCAGGGACACTACAGCGTCTGGCCCAAGTGAAATCCCCCCGTTTCTCTCTCTGTTTCCTTCGCATAATCCCATAACACGCTTTATACGACTGGCGTAGTTAGATCAACTCCTGGCTGTATAAGCGCGCGACTCACGTTTATAAACGACAAAGCGAGCTTTCTCTGATGCTGTTCTGTACTGCTGCTGTTACTGCCACAAAGTCCTTCGCTCGTTCTCTCTGTCTCTCTGGAGTACATATATGTGTGTGGCTGTGTGAATATACGTGTGTCTTTCTGTTTCAACTGCCTACTGGTTTATTGTTGTGCGTGTGTGTGTGTCTGTGTGTGTGTGTGTGTGTGTGTCGGGAAGTAATCCCGTGTTTGCTTGTTAGGCTCCGGGGAGAGATATATGCTTGGTTAATTAATCATTGCTCCATTGTGTGTGAGGCTGATATATAATTTTGTGATTTATGGAGCGTGCGAAAATACGTATAGGTATATATTCATAATATCTGATGGAATTTTGATATATCTTCTTTTATCTTTATTTTAACGATTCGAAATTTAGCGCTACAAAATTTAACCGGTTCTCTCATACCTCCATTGGAATACCTCTTATTATTACCCCATATATATCCAATATACCAGTGCCCACAGCAACTCGAAATGGCAATAATGGCCTCTGGTAGAGCGCGCGCGTGCCGCGAGTCAAGGAATTTCCAGCTCGAAGCTTCTCTCTTGAGTAGAAGGGCTGCTTTCGCAGCTCTTCGGCTTTCTGCGGTATAAACGGCGACTTAGTTTACTCTACAGCCTCCGGTGCTATATACTGTACCGCAGTATTAGATGTTTCTGTAAGTTAAAGTAACGCGACCGAATTCGGTATTAGCAGAATCTACGCGGATCTATAAGCTAACCCGAAATAGCTGCTTTTATTATACAGAAGAGATTGTTTTTATTTACCTTCATAGAGTTTAGTCCGCGGAATATATTTTTTATATGTACTATTTTTATCTCGGGATCGATGCGGGCTATTTTGATACATTGAATTTTCAACGGAAAATGTAAGGCAGGTCATCTTATACACCGGATAAATATTTACAGCGCATTGCGATGAGGTGTATTTTTGAAGAAGCTTGTATATGTGTCCCCTATACATAGTAGTTTATTCATGGTGGTTACTGAGTTGAAATTAAAGCTTCGAGTTTCGATTCTTATATAAGCTTCATATACAAAGGCCTATGAATTCGAAAGATTCATGAGTTCAGGTGTGGGATTGACTAAAATAGCAATTATAACATACAAAACTGTCACGAATCAAAGAATATGTAAGAATAATCTAGTATATAATCAAACTATATTTTCCTTGACTGAATAACGAATCTCTTATGATAAAACAAGTATATTCCTTCAATATACTCGAAAGCTTGTCCAGTACATAATCCAGCCTTCAAAAAGGCATTCAATAAACACAAAGCCACAGCATGCACAGGAGGTACTCTCGTATTACCACCTGACGAACACACACACACACGTGTCCAAAAGACATCTGCTGCAGCAATATATGATATCAAGGATACCAGAGCGCCTCAGAGCTATACAGAGCGGTACTTTGAAGTATATATAATACTGTCGTCGTCATACCACCAGTATCACCATCACCCTCCATTGAAGTATCGAACAGAGGGATTGATCGTTTCACGCTTGGATGCACTTAATGGCTGACCGACCGCCTCGAGATGCGACCGGCCGAGACTCGCTTCGATGCTTCTCCTTTTCTCCAGCAAAGTGTAGGTATAGGACGTGTGCAGCGTTGATAGATATAGGAATTACAGGTAGATGAGGGGAATTGTCCAGCTGCAATAGATTCTCTGTGACGAGAGGTATTGTTCTGCTATTGAGGCGTCTATGATCATTGACTAGACGTATAAATGTCGACGATGATATGTGTGTTATATTACTATGCGTCTGACTAAATACTGCCTCTTCCACTTGAGCAAATATTTTTACGTCGAAACGCGCGGACTAATTAATTCGGCAATATAAATAACGTATATGTACTACATCCCAATTGATCGAGCCAACAAAGCTAATTCTCTCATTAAACGTGTGCTATTTGGCGTTGCATAGTATATATAGTACACACATACAGACAGCATAGCTAATCAAAGTTGAATTCCAACGGTGATGTATGTATAGTAGCTAATTGTTTCCGAAGCGATTCCAATCTATTTACCCGGAGCCTCCGGGCGTAAAAGAGAAAACAAATCGTGTTGTAACGACAAAGATAGTGAGAGAAGGGACGACCAAAGCATTAACTGTGAAAATTCATTAGCCTAGTCGAAACTCGCGCGAATGACCGAGAGAGAGAAAGAGAGAAATCCGGCCTTGTACGCGGTGATTTTACACGCTACACTGATGCAATTTCTCGTCGGCTCTTCATTGTTCGACGCAGCTACGGCTGCATGCGTATTACACTACCGCAGCTTTTTTTTTCGCGAAGCTATACACATACAGCCCCGCAGTCGTAATCTCTTGAAAGCATCATTTTTCGAAATTAAAATTTACCGTATATACTCGCGAAAATTCCGCAACGAGTACGCGTATACGTGTGTTGGGATCTTCAATCAATGCTGAGTGTTTTTTTTTTCAGGAAGAAAAAAGAAAACGACCGGTTGAATTTCGCGCCTGGTCTCCGAGTCTCATATCTCGCCACGCGCAATCTCGGAAACAAGTCTCTAATCTTTTCATAGTCGCTTTTTTTTCACGGCCTGTGTTCCACTTTTCGTTTCAAAGTGATATGTACATAGCAGATGAATACAGAGGCTCAATGATGGCAGGGGCCGCGATGACGAGCTTCTTTTTTAAAATCACTCAAGTTTCTACTCGCGGTGTATAATGAAATTGGACCGAGAACGACGACTATACTGCGGTTGATTCTCTTCTCTACTCCCTCTTCTTTGTCAATTATATTTCGCGTCCTTTTCGTCAGAGGCAAATTCGATTGTGATGAATCGGTTAGCGCGCCGTCGGAGGAAAAAGTGCCTCTGTTCCCGTTTCTCTCCGTTATGCCACTTGTGTATATATACATCAGCTTTTTTTCTTATAACACTGGAGTGTCGCCCGACCTTTCCTCGAGTTAAATGGCTTTCCTCTCGCGTAAATGTAAGATTGTACGCCGCGACGAGCAGTTTAATTTAGCCGCGGAATTTTATGCAGACGGCTATTATTTCACTGTGGCATTGTTTTGTTTTGTTTTTTTTTTGCTTCCTTATAACCCAGAGGAATTGTTTGCTCAATTATATTTGGTTGCGCTATACTGATGGCTATATATGAAAATTAAGTGAAATGTCATATCACATCACCGTGTGTATTACCTATAGTTGAGAGCACACTTATCGGGCACACAATTTATTTTTTGCAAAAAGTTGTGATTGTTTTGTCACATTGTCGACAGTTTTTAATCGACTAGTACAAAGCCACCGTTTTTATACTATAATTAACCCTTAATAAATTATTGGCATTTAGGGTTTGCACATATATATTACCCAATAATTGATCCCCTGTTCAAGATGACTTAAAACACAAAAAATAATTTCCGTTGTAGAATCACACATACACGATTTAATTACTGCTTACTAAAATCACTTATAAAGCGATATACAGCATCGATACGCAGTGCGGAAAAAGAAGAACCCGATGAAATTAAATTCACACTCGCTTGAACATCTCCGACCTGTGCAGCGCGAATTAACCGACAAAAGAGCGGGAGAGAGTGCGCAGGTTTATTATTGAGTCAAACATGTAGCTTTAGGCACGCTTCGTTGAACACCTGTTTATTCTCGTTCAACGAGCATTACAAAACAATGCGCGCCTCTGTTTGAGCGTGAAAATCCATGCGATATATAGTCGTTCGACTCGCAGTACATGCATCTCTTCTTTTGTTTTCTTCATAGCAGGTGGAAAAAGTATCCAATTGAATGAATAAATTCTAAATGGCAGAGGTCGAATTATGATCTGCTAATTATACACGAGCTAATATACATGCGCATGTTTCGTAATTACCATATTACTCTCGAGATATAAAGAACAAGTGTCGCTGTATATACAACTGATGCTTAACCTCAATATCCAAAGCGAATCAAAAGTCATTCCAGTAAGTATATAAACAGCATCAGGGAATACACATTACCTCACAGCAGAAGTGACAGCAACAAACACGATTCATTCCCGGCTTGAAATTACTCGCGATTTGTCGACTTATTCGCTCTCTGCACAAAACGTATCTTCTTCCCCTGCATAGTTACGACAAACTCTCTCTCGACTCGGGGAATTAACCCTCTCATTAAACGGCCTGATGAACGACTCGTTGATTTCGTTATGCCGAAAGTTCGCGCAGAACGCGTTTATTACTCGCGCGCAGCTGTTTCGCCCTGTGTATACTATATATACTATACCACAGCAGCATATTGCTGCGGTCTTTTTGCGCTTTGAATTCCCACGGCGGCGAGATAGCTTGCGAAGGATGCAGTAGAATATGAAGTGTTGTGCACGAAAACAAGGCGGAGCATATTGGATTTCGCTTCCACTGATGCTCATCTTTTTTTTTTATCTCTGATGCTTCGCGCGGCTGGTCTGACGAGTCTTTTAAAGTTGAAGCGATTAACGCGCTTGAAATAAGTTTCTCGCGGTATGTATTCATGTAAGAAGCGACTGATGGTGTGACGTTGTCGTTGTTATTTTATTTTTTGCCTCTGTCGAGCTCGTTATGAACGAGTTTAGCGCACTTTTTTTGTAATAAATTATCCAAGTACTGTTGTTTTATACATACGGGTTCATATACGAATATAAGCAAGAAAATATATAAGCTTTGTCTCGACGACTGACGAGAGAACAGAATTTATTCTCTTTTCGTCCCGTAAAAAGAGACCTAATGATGACAATGATGCTGGAGAACATGCAATCACACAGAGGTAATGAACTCAAAGTCGGCGGAACGTCGTTGCGAGGACAGACAGCATAACAAAAAAAAAAGAATAAAAGCATCTTTGTGATGCTTTGCTTGTGTCCCAACATCAGACTTTTCCGCGAAATAAAAGTAGCGAACGAAGCGAGAGCACGATGATAAAACATAAACATAAGAATAAGGCAAAAGGATACACCGCGTCGTCGGCGAAAAAAGCATGGAGAGAGAGAGAGAGAGACGAAAACGCGAGAGTAGCATGAGAAAGGGTCAAAGCGTGAGATGAATATTATATACAACATTTCTCTCTATCTCGGCGAAAAGTCTGTGTGTGCGCGCATCATATATATATACACGCTCAAGATGTCGCCGGGAATTCGAGTGGCTTTTACGCGGTGTGTTATACCGGGCTACTTACAAGCAGCGAAAGACGAGTTCTTATAAAACTCATCCCTCTTTGAGAGGACGAGAACCCGAGAGTCACGAGTTATACAGTTGCAAACTTTTAAAGAGATGATTCTTATGCTCTTTCGGCTTTTCGCTAAATTTTTATCCTACACGGAGAGAAATAGTATAGTAGACTTTACCATACTGTTTAGTAAACCGATCACAGACCTGCCAAAATCTAAAAAATTACCATACTTTCTTGTAAATTTTATAAGATAAAACAGTAGTGAAATTTACTAAAAAATATAGTAATTTTTTGGATTTTGGTAGGTCTGTCATCGGTTTACAAAAAACTATGGTAAAATTGACTATATCATTTCTCTCCGTGATATCCGCGGTGGTTCTCTCGGTTTGACCTTCGAAGTCAAGTCGCGCAACACATGCACATATGTGATATATTCGTACGGAATTTTTCCCTACGGCTATATACTCAATTTTTCAACTGTTCTACCATGTTGATTTGGCGAATGCAACACTGGGAACTTGTTTCGACGAATCAATATCATCGTATACATTTCCTTTTCTTGCAAATTTAATTTCGGAAACAGTAGCAAGCATATTTCTAAACAATGCGCGTATTTTAAAATGACAGTTGCGCATAACCCGAGCGTTTGTAACGGAATATATAAAGCAGACGGCATTGCAATATTAAATTCTCCGCCGCTGTAAGCCCCTTTGCTTGCGGGAATATCCGGATTTGCAATAAAATCCGTTGTTTGTAACAGAGAGGACAAAGTAAACGTGCCATAAAAGCGCCTGGGAATACACGCCGTTTCTCTAAACTATGCAAAACCCTATGAATATTCACTGCTAAATCCTTCTGAATATTGGAAATGACAAGGAGCTGCGTTTTCAATTATTAAGAGCATGCGCGCACGCGTTTAATATTACACGAGTTTCACTTCTCGCGCTATGCGTTATTGCATATAACCGTTATTGCGATATATACGACTGCATACTTTGCTTGAAAAAAAAAACAGTTGAATGTGCGTCTGACTGAACAGCATTGTTTCCACTGAAATTTCGAAACGATGCATTTTGACTACTACCTATGTGTGTATAGTTAAAAATGAGTAGTGTGTTTCAAAATCAGTGACCTATAAAAGAAACAGACTTAAAAGATCAACCGAAGTGTGATGCTCGTTCACCCAAACTATACGTGTCATCAGAAAGAAAAGAAGTCAAAGCAAGCGCAAACGAACGAACTTTTCTCCTCTAGTCGGTTAAAAAGCACGAAATCTCGGTCTACTGCATCTTCTCCGGTAAGACCAAGAAAGTTTCGCGAGCCCGCCTCGCGCCAATTTTCCTTTATATTCTGCATCTCTCCTCGGCTTTTTAAACTGCGAATTTCAGCAATATATTTCCGTGCGGTGGAACATCGCTCTCTCTTTTTCTCGCGCGAAGGATCAAGACAGATTTTTCGCGACGCGCACACCTGCGGAGTTTAATTTCGTCTTGGGGAAGTTTCAATTTTGCGACGACTCTATAGTACGACGAGAACCGAGAGTTTTCCATCGAGTTCATAATATACTTATATGTGTGGGAAAGATTGTTTTGAGGAAATATTCAATTTCGCTCGTATTGCGCGCGCGTTCCAGTTCTTATATCCTGTTTGCGATTCAGTTTTTGAAACTTCATGGAATATAACGTTTATTTAAAAAAATATAATCTACTCTTATTTGTGCTTTTGAAGATGGAGACTACTAATATTCGAAAATCGTCAATTGTTGGACGGTAAATAAATAAATAAATAAATAATATTCCGAGAGTACCGCAGCGAAGCAACGCAATCGCCATTAGCATTCAAGTTCGACGAAGCAGCTCTTATTTATTAATTAAGCGCACGGGAGTAAAGTTTAGCATAGGGAGCTATCGCTCGGGCCTTGCGCCTCTCTCTCTCTCTCTTGAGACACAGCCATCAGAACAACAATTTCCATTTCCTTAACTAACTACTACTCAGACTCGGCGCTCACAAAAGGCTCTAGACAACTTCTCTCTCTCTCTCTCTCTCTCTTTCTCTCTCTCTCTCTCGAGATAAAACGAAGCAGTTCTCCTCCTGGAAGTGTATGTATATACATGTGCAACTGTCCTTTCAACTCACACGTGTATACGCAACTGTCCTTTCAACTCAGACACGAGCTTAATAACGAGAGAATCAACTCAGTCTGACAGGATTATTAATTACACTTTCTTGCGGAGAGTATATTCCACAGACACGAGGAAACGAAGTAACCACGTCTACGTATATAAGTTAGTGAGAGAAAGTCGATATATACGCTTATATAGTATACAGGAGTAGGCAACATTCGTCTTGATTGGCTAAGTGCAGGAAGACGATCCGCTGAACTCTTGGGTCGACGGCGTCATATCGGGGAGTAGAGGATTAATCGGGTTATATACCAGGGTTTTAGTCGATTTCCGAAATGGCCTGATTGAAGCGAACGGCTGCCCTCGATATATACGCCGAAATTTATGCATCCGACACCTGGCTAATTATGTTTTGTTATATACGGATGATTGATTGCGCGGAAATCGATTGTTTACCAATGCGGATATCACGTCGTTATGTATCATGGGGATGTTTCTTTGGTTTGCTCGGTTTTTGATCGTTTGAACACGATTTCGATTCATTTATAATTGTACAATTGAATAAAGGACGGGATGACCTAGTTCAAGCCAATTGTGCTTAATAAGAGACGTATATATAAAGGATGTTTTTCTCGGATAATTCGACGAACAAAATCACTATACATCAGTAGTCAGTATATATAAGCTCTCATCTCCTAATTACAATTACAGTATATAGTATCGAAGAAAAAGAAACATGTAAAGCTCGAGAGCAATCACGTCGATAGTCCGATCACGTTCTGTACCAGTACCGCCGGCAAGCTTATTTTATTTTCGTCTCAAAACTCCGGCCAAGTATACGTATATATACTATATACATCCGCTCGCTCGTTAAGCCGTTCAATCACCGACGAGACAAAAGCGCGCAAAAAGAAAGAATATATATAGACAACAACAGAAGCAGCAACAATGATGAGACGTGACGTAAGGCATGTATATATAGGATCGCTGCTTCCTAACGAATATCGCGACGTCGAGTGCATGATGTGTGTATGTGCAATCGAACGAAATAACGAGGGCTATCGGATCGCGTATACACGTGCCTGCAGAGAGCCTATTGTTATTTTCTCACCCGGAGGCGATCGCGGGTAACGAAGAGGATGTCTGCGCTTTTATTATTATTATTATTATTTTTTTTTTTTTGACCGACGTTGGCGAATCGTTGGAATTTTCCAGCCTCTAATCAGTCGAAAACGTTTATTTGAATATACCGCTATAGTGTGTGTGTGTGTTTTGGCAGCGATTAGACGGTTTTCTTTTAGAGGCACCGTTAAACGGGAGGAGCTTTTTTTTATCGTCGAAAAAAATATGCTGTATCGCAGCGAGATTTACGGCATTTTTTCCCACTGCTTGATGTACGAGACGTAGGTATGCTTTTTTTCGAGTTTATATTACGCGATAAGATTTATATGCGGCGTACAGGTGCTTACGCAGCAATTTTTTTTTTTTTGGGAGTCACGGCCGCCTTAAATATTTTGCTCCACTGATTTCCAAGCGTCGTTGGATAAAGGTCGAAATTTACGGCGCTTTTATCGTAGAGCCAGGCCACTGGCATTTTTTCAGTTTATCCGATCCTTCGACGCTTCAGGCTTATTCTTGTCGGTAAAAAATAGCCCGTGTGTGTGGACCCACGTGATTTTATCAGTAGCTTAGACGCGATACTGTAATAGTTTCTCTCGAAAATCTTGTGTCGTGCAGACGTCAGCCGAAGGTATTATTTTCGAAAGCGAATACGAAATTTCATTAGTCGAATTTTCCATCTCGCGGAATTGAATTGGACTTCGTTGAATGAAAAGAATTATAGTCTGTTGCTGAAACTTTGAAGTTTTCAAGTGTTTACTGCTTCAAAAGCAAAGTTACGATGATTTTTCTGTGATTGAACTAAATTGTCTTACACGGGGTGCATTTCAGAAAATTCCGAAATAAACAACGAAAAAGTGGGATTGAATCTTTTAAAATAAAAATATGATATGATTTTTAAATATTGACACATTTCGAAAAACATCTCAACTTATGAGGATTGAAGATAAGATCGAAGAGTTTCCTGGAAGCGAGTGAAACTTTCGGAGACGTGGTGATCGTCATCACGCTACACGAGCCAAGACGTCGATGCTATTTCTCGATTATCGTGTCTCACTTAACGCAACTTCTCGCAACTTGCCAGAACTGTCCCCCGCGAACGTCATCGTTGTCTTCCTTATGTGGGAGCTGTGTTCGATACTGTCCGGCACTTTCGCTTTTGCGTCGCTTCGGAGAATCATTGCGTCACGTTCGCGGAAAATCGTTAAGCGAATTAAACGAACGAATGAGAATTCGTTTTATTTCTAAAAATGAAATATTCTATCTCTTTCATCCAGAAATAAAGTGAAAGATTTTCTGCAAAACAGACGGACATTTCAATTTCACAAAATTCCACGAAAAAGTCTTTTCGAAAAATTGCGGCAAAGCGAGCGCACGCGAGACTTTTGTCGCACAGCGCGAAGCAAAGCTCGTTTTGCCAGAAAAGGCATGAGTGATATATTTCACGGCGACGACACTCGCGAACAGGAGGCAACTTTTTGAAATCGCTTGAAAACACATTTTCAGAAACGCCGCCGCGACGTCACCTTTTGTCACATCAAAAGCTCCTCTAGAGACGTGAGTGGCTTTTTTCGGCGTTAACGCGAAAATACGCGTTCTGCATTCGCTAATATACAAAGAAGAGTGGGCGACGCGTTGTCTGACATGAGGTAGACATCGTTCACTCTTGGCTTGTGGTGCTGGTGACACGATCTTTTATTGGGTCAGATCTGGGTTTAATTTTTTTTTGCGGATTACGACGATACGTGATACGAAGGGATTTATTGTAGTTTGTTGCGTGTTTTTGTTACAGTAGTGGGTGGAAAACCCTTTGGCATTTGCGTCATATCGAGGATTTCAAATTAAAAGTTAGACCGATAAAGAAATTACTATAAATCCAATTAAATACTAACTAGAAAATACAGTACATTTTTTTTAAACTCAATTTAATATCTTCTGGAACGCACTAAGTTTCTCATGTTTCATTAATTCAATAGTAAAATTTAGTTTGAACTACGCGTCACCAGGTTTTCCTTTTCCTGACAAAATTTCGTTTTCATTTATACCATTCACACGTATAAACCCTTGATAAATTACCATAATACCCTGTGCACATAAACGATACAAGATAACAAGTTTAAACAGATGTATAAATCACGACGTATCCATAAAATTCTTAATTTCATCAAGATTTTTAAAACCAATCGTCAATCGAAGTACAATCAAAACTCGACTCCGTGCACGTTCCACATCGCTAATTTTCCACAGCTTCGCGACTCTCTATATTCCACAGTAGATTATTCAAATCCGAGAGCGGCTCCATCAAAACACCGGTATCGCGCACGTCTGTATGTGTCGCGCGTGACCGCGATACCGGAGCTCTCTTCGACCACCGCTGCCGCCGCCCCTTTTTCAGGAGCCGGCCACATCATGACCGACCGACTAAATGCTCTCGTTGGAAGACCGCCGACGAATCCCGTCGATTAAACCGGTTTATAATATATTATTTGGTTCTGAAAATTATACGTTATTCCTTTGTTTTAGAAATTTAATGTCATTATCTTTTTTTAATGTGAGATTCGAGTGTCGGTATAAAAGGAATTAAAAACGTTTACAGGAAGAACAAACAATAGATTTTTACATGCGATCCCTATGCTGGGCCCGCGCGAAACGAACATTTTTGTTGATTCTAGGAAAACACTGCTATCGTATTTGTTGAAAGATTGAAGTAAAGGTTAAGGATGGTATTACGATTTTTTTTTGAGTCATTAAAAACCGTTATGAGTCCATCTTAAACTTCATTTCGATACACGTATAGACGTAGACCGCGAGACAATGTAAAGCTAAGCAGTTTTGGACTGGCTCTTCTCCACCGCGTAAACTCCCCGTGTCTCTGGCCAGCTATGCAAAATAATTCAATTAATTTAATAGATAATTTTACAATCATGAACTGCAAGTATATAGATCGCGGACCCCTTCTTTGTTACGTATAGTGCACAAGGCAGGGCTAAACAGCTGAACTGAACCGAGCGGAACACTGAATTGAACCTATTGTAGAAAGGCTCCGGAACCGGTAATCGTTACGTTTTGCGATCTCTCGTCGTCTGTTATGTATAAG
>UCQR01109045.1:0-20400 GCA_900474235.1 Cecidostiba semifascia | reverse complement strand
CATTGGCATCAAAGCGATTAGGTCAACACAGAAGGCTTACTCATTAATCCTTCGCGATGACTTGCTTGTCCCTGCGAGAGTAGGTATAATAGCAAGCGAATAGCGAGTTCGTGATTGGGCATAAGTAGTTACCTCTGATCCGTACTATATATCCCTAATCCGATCCATGTATTACTTATAAATTAAATAAATACCACAAATTCACAACACACATTCACAAATCAATCTGTAATCTTTGATTAATATCTATTATATTTCCACGCATATTCCGATATTCCAACACGTACAGTAAAGCAAGGTAGCATTACTCCAAACAAAAACAACGACTCAAAGTTTAAATTTCCCTCGTTTACGACAATAAAATCAGTACACCCATCGTTACCCTCCATTCACACGTCAATATTCCCTCTCGCTTGTTCACCCCTTCTTTTACTCTCACGCTTTTCATGCAGTCCACAAATTTACGCTCTTTCACAAAAAAGTAGCTAGCCGGGAAAACTCGGAGACGCTCGTTCGTTCCACTTTTGTTAGAGGTCCTTCTGGATGGCGACGAGCCTTTGGAGCAGCGGCGGGTGGCTCTTGTACCAGTTGGAGTAAAGTTTGTCGAAGAGCAGATAGGCTATAAGTCGTCGTTTCTTAGATTGATCAAATTTCGCTGAAGGGGCTCGCAGTGTATACCTGTCCGTCTGAATCTCGGACCTCCGCGAGTTTACCTTTTGTGCTCAGGTCAGCAGCCAAATGAATAGAGACACGTGTAGGTCGCCATGTTTTTTTTCAATGTCGATGCTCGAAAGTTATTTATTTGCATTAAAATACACTATGTACTATACGTAACATGTAATAAATTGACATAGGTACCTATTTTTTCTCACCTTTCGTAAGACTGTATAGGCGACCACTAAAACGTACCTTTAACCTCGCCCACGCAAATTCTTACCAATCTTTTGGTATTAGTTTGCATACTGACTTGAATATTAATAACTGAGTCACCTCGGATCGGTATGTTTTATATTGCTCTTAAATAATTGCCAGTGGTTTTTGTTCAAAAATTATTGTATCAAATGGTTGGCTTTCAAGATAAGTACGCGAATAAAAATGACTTCAAAACACGAATACTTCTGTATTGTCGCTTTTTACGATCTTCACACACAGTAATTCTTATTCAAATGTCCTATTTCTTTACTGATGTTTCGTGTATAAGAAAATTGTGAAATGTTCTTTGTACATTGAAGAATAATTTTTATATTGCTTTAAATTCTTACCTTATTCAAAGACGCAAGGACTTACTTCGCGACTACCATAACTGTCAGGTAAACCCGAAAGCCACATAAATCGGTAGGTAGTGCAGCAGTTGTGCGATAAAGATCCGCAGTAAGATAACCTGAAATTCAAAACAACATCCTTAGATTTACTGAAACCGATTATGACATAAAAATGTGGATATTCATTTAATTAAGTTGTTGTAAATAAGTAAAACATAAGATCCATCTCGTTCTTTTTTAAAAATATTAAAATTTAAAACATTATATTATTATAAAAATAAAACATAATTTATTTTCTGCTGAGCTTAGTAAAAGAGTAATTTATTAAAATGGCAGCTATATAATACGAATTGCAGAAATAAATTTCCAACTTTAATTATACGAGAGAGATATAGTACATGTCTCAGATCGCATACAATTTTCGCCCGAGTCGACGGCTAGGGCGAAAAATATGCGGTCTTAGGCTTTCTCTACTTATTCCTGTGGTGTATATACTACTTTTCTCCACGAGGAGCGTAAAATGCGTAGTGTAGTTTCCGGCCGGAGGGCGTACAGTACTATACGCACTTTACGCGCCGTGTGGAGAAAAGTAGTATATACACCACGGGAGTAAGTAGAGAATGTCTCAGACCGCATACAATTTTCGTCCGAGTCGAAGGCGAGGCGAATACTCCCTTGGTGCACAATGTACTATTACGGATTCAACTCTTTTTCTTTGCTATTGCTATTTGCTATTTGCTAAAATACTAAATTGCCAATCCGATTTCTTGAACGACTAAAAATTAGCTTCTCATTCAGATACATAATTACTTTTGTGACAAAAGAAACTTTTTAAAAGTTTGTACTCGGTAGATGTAAATGCATATATATGTATATCTACTATCAGTCCCGTCGTCTGCGAAAGAATCAAAAGTATTGTTATACGTGGCGCGCAAAATTAATGGTTTTAGTTTTGCGATAAGTCCTTTGTTAGCGCAGGAAGTTCACCGGCATTCTCTTGAAAATAATCTCGCTTGTGTAACGCAGTTGTAACCGGTCGTATAACGTATAAGTTTGCTCTATTTAGATTTAGGTGCTACCGACCAGCGGCTAGTATTATTCAAGCAGCTATTGTCATAACTGCCGCTTTATGCGCTATCATCTCCATCATTATTCAGAGATAATTTCGAAATACCGCTGAATCACAAGTTCAGTCGTCAAGTCGTATACAAGTGACACATACGTATAGTGCTTTAATTCGCAACGGCATGTAGGTACATACTTTCACTATATTCATAAATATAGAGACTTCATCATTTCATTAACGAAAGCTTTTATGTTTTGCTAGAAAATGGTAGTTGCCAGTATGAATATTTAGTTTCGTCGATTTATTTTGATATTACTTTGATAAATGAACTGTCAGATTCTCTATTATATAGAGAACCAAGCAGCTTTGTAACATAAATTACATAAAGCATTCCGCTTTAATCGTCGTAATGTAGTTTGACTTTTCAGAAGTTAAACACTATTGTGTGCAGAAAGAGAGCATCAAGCAGTTTCTCGTTTAGATAAGGAGCTGATGATGTAATTTGCTTACATTCCATCGGGTCTATTCAAATGCAAAGATTATTTAAATAAACTTCTCCTAGTCTCAGGCTTGAGTAGTAAGTTTATATCAATATACATGAGAATGGTCTGTTACTACCGAAAACTGATCGATGAGAGGTCAACAAAATCTTTTATCCAGAAAATGCTGTTCTACTTCAAAAATCTTTTACATTCTTCCAAATAAAATTCATATGCATCAGAGAAAGGTGACCCCCAACACAGCAAGTCATCCAAGATCGATGCGAAACACAGTCGACTGAGAAGAAAAATTCGCTTATAATTCGCAGCCGAGTCACTTGGGTTAAAAAGTACATTCAATTAACAGTCGCAAATATACTACACCGTACAAACTCCTTCGTGCAAACTTCTTCTGCTTCTACAGTGTACATAAGTACCCAGTCGCGGCCTCAAGGTGATTCCCAGTAGTCTTCAAATCAAACTTGCTCGAATTTTCACTTTTCAAGACCATCACAATTTAAATCTACAGTTTCACTCTGAAAACTAATATATTCCTCGACAAACTCGTCGTCTTCATCATGCAGATGATAAAGCCGCTCTCAGAAAGTATTTCTGCGTGCCAAAAGCACTGACCGAACTTGTATACACTCTAGAGTTTATTTTTGCACTCTCTCCCGTGCTAATAAACGCTGCATCAGTCGCTCACACACGAGAACGGAATAGCCTCAAAATTAGCGGATCGTATACCTACTTACTGCAATGCTCTTCGAGCCTCGTACTCTGCGGCTAGAGGCAGTATTTTGTGCTGAAAAGCAGAGCGACTTTTATCGGATCGTTAACGTCGTCTTCCCGAATAACGCCTATATACGCGCGACTCGCTTGATCGATGTTTATTAACAAGATCTCTTCGCGAGTTTAACGAGATGAAGAGAACAAGAGCGATTACAAAGAGGCGATGACGATCGTTTGTTTCAGTTTTCTCAGTTCTCAATAGTAATTCACTTGCCAATTCGTTATCGCGCGAGGAGTCTTTTATAAGGCTTTAAAGACGTGCTAAATAACGAGCTTTGGATAATACGCCGGTAAGAGGTAACGAGGTGGAGGAGGACAAATTACGTTGTTTGGTCTCGATGGTTTTTGTTTATGCTGATGATAATAGATTTTGTGTTTTCTTCCGATTAGTGAGAATTTCTTTACCTGCCGTGATAGCTGATAAAACGATCAAGGAGAACGCTATAATTTGAACGAGAATGAAAATACTTTATTTACTATTAAATAAAATTTTAATAAACAAAATTTGTCGAGTCAACTCGTTGATGTGCATTTATAGGAAACTATTAAGCGAATACATGTTTGCATTGGGCATTAATTAAGGCATTATAGAATAGTATTTCATTAATCGGCGCAAAATTAATTTTATTACTACTGTAAAAGCAGTAAAAATCTCATTTGAAGAACAGTGTAAATACGGACATAAAAGAAGACAGTGTAAATACGTATATTAGATATGCTGCGTGAAAACCCGCGTATATCAGAGAGTTTTAATTAAGAATTTTTTTATATCTTCTCTTAAAACTCACATTTTTACGCAGCCCAGTTTATTATAAAGCTACGGCGAAATGTCCTTTTGTCGTTTTTTTTTTCATATAATGAACTCTTATCATAGAAAAATGCTTAACTAAGCTCACTGCTTAAATATTTGAAAACCTCAATTCACTTTGGTCAGAAATAAAAAATAAAATCTCAAAATGTCGTTACATGAGCATAATAAATTTCATCATCCTGCTAAACGGAAAATGCGATTAACGAGGCGTTCAAAGACAGAGAACCATGGGAAATCTGATGGTTCTACAATTTTGTCCACGACGACGAAGAGAATATGAGCACTTCTACCAGACTCTATTTTACATTACCAGTACTAAAAAAAATGTTATTATGTACAATTTGCAAATCGATTGCTCCAAACCAAATTTATTTTTAATGTCGAAACCTACCATAGATCATTAGGCGGTCAACAGGTATTATAATATACGGCGAGGGAGCCTCGCATTCCCGGAAAATAATGTGCCTTCTTTTAAGGCTATTAATTATTTTGAAAGATAAATGAAAGCAAACCCCTTGAAAGCTTAATTAAGGTAACTAGTTTAGCAAATGGACACACTGCGGGCGGTCTTCACTCGCCTTTTGAAAATTACAGGCGGGCGTTTTTTCACAAGTTTGGAGCGTGCTCAACAGTTTCTCGCGCGTAGCTTTGCCGAAAAATCGCGAGTATATCAATTGTTCTCGTTAAATGAAAACTAAGCTCATCCTCGTGCATTCCCTTTCATGCAGTACGTGGAAAGATGAATCTTCGTCAGAATCTTTGTAGTGTTTGCTGCTGCAAAAAAGCGTAATCAATAAAATTCTCGTTAAAAATTTTTCGCAACAATTATTTCTCGAGCGCGGAAGGACAATGAAAGGGTTCTCCTAGAGAAAATGGAAGCACTGTGTCATCTCCGTAGCGGACAGGTGTGCGGCAAAAGGGAGAAATATTACCTGCGCTTTTTACGACTCTTAATTATTTCCCAAAGATTAATGAGGAGCGTATAGGACCTTTGAGAAAAACGTGCTTAATGGTGCGTCACTCGCTGCTCGTCGATCCTTCAATTCCTCCCTCTTTCTCTGACCCTCTCTCAACATAGAAAGAGACAATACATCTATACGACGCATATGTGTCCATATAGGATATATATGTGTAAGTATCAGGAGACGAAGGTCAAGCGAGAGAGTAGAGCACTCTAACTGTGGCTTCCGTTGCACCCTGCAGGTATAGCGGAACGAGTGAAGAAGATGGCTATGCGGCTAGTGCACTGCTGTCCCAAGATCCGCGACAAGATTGATAGCGAATTGAAAAAGCTGAACGAGGAGTTCGAGCGCGAGACGATTAATAAGACGAAGGGTACATATAGTATACCCTATGTATCGATTGCAACCTGATCCTCAAGTTCGAACAATCCGTTTATTACACATTTCCTCTAGAATCATCGCTCGACTTGTCTGCTTCGCTAGTTGCTGTTGCTACATTATTACTGCTATAGTCGGAGATTCGCGATGAAATTGATTGCTTGTTGCACGTTTAATTTTTGCTGAAAAATTTGATTTACGTTTTGCATACCAGTCGCGTCTACAATGAGAGAGATTGTTGAAAATGTGAAAAGAATGCCTTTTCTCGGTAGTAGATAGTCGAGCTATGGTGCGCGAATTCTCTTTGGAAGCGAAGATTTTTAGTTTCTTTATAGCATTTTACATATACATTTCAGGATAAATTGTTTATAATTTTAGTAATTTTACAATTCATCATTGAACGTGAAATAAAAATTTGAATCCGCACTCGTATCTCCTCCTACGTTTTCTCGATAATCAAGAGAATGTAATTGCTATTAAAATCGAATCGGCACGTTTCCAGGAAAAACGCGAAACATACATATGAAATTCAATTTTTTGTCAGTCTGATATTTTTAATTACTTCAAATACGATAAAACCTTCATTCCAGATTAAAATTATTAGAATATTTGAATCGTTATTACAGCGAAATTTCGTTACACAATAAAGGTTTACTCGATCAATAAATTATTAATTAATGCCATTCCAATCATATAGACAATGAAGTAGAGTTAGTCAGTTATTCGGTAGAGTATAAGTATCGAATGTATCAAACGATTCCCCCATATATTACTTTTAATAAAGTACGTCAGACGCAAGAACGTTTAGTCTACTTATGCAAATATTTCAACGGCTATAAGTATGCGCATTATACCTAAGCGTGATTCGCTAATGCAAATTCAATTTTATCCGCTGGGCTTACTTCCTTTTTTCCATTTCCGCGCGTGTCTCAACGAACGAAATTAACGCAACTGCATAAGATTATTTAAATCCTTCCACCATCTTTTTTATTTTCCGCCAATAACAAAGTGCACAACAGATTTTCCTTCTTTTTTTTCAATAAAAATTTATTATATACAGCTTCAATTTGATCCGCACGAAAAATCGATGGTTAAATTGAGATTTTAAATTTAAATCTTCAGTATATAGATTAGCATATTTTCAATTTAATGCAGCCGAGGTTCAAAGAGAAAATAACGGATATGTTGAATCGTGAATACAATGTTTTTATCATACACCTATTAAACTCGAGATACGCAGAACAATAAAATTGCGAGTATGCCTCAAAATAGAAAGATAAAATCACGACTTGACGCCTAAACCTCTTAAATTTTCTACTCACGCGTGTACTATAACACAATCATATTATTTTCTAAATTGTCGCGTGGACTAATCGCATCCCAACCGTGGATATCGCTCTAACAATCTCGAGAGACTAAAGAAGCCATGAAAGCCATCAAGCTACCGCGCAACAATCTCTTTTTACTCTCATCCTCTCCAGACTTACTATACACCGTAGCTCTTCCGAAAGCCAATCCCGCAAGCTCTCTTGCAGTAGTACCGCCGCAAAAGCGACCCTCTTAGCGGAAAGTCAGCGATAAGCTCGTGCATTTAACCGCAATAAAAAGTGTCATATCTACTACACACACACGCACACGCACACACATACATTAGGTAACTACGATTGGAAAAACGACCGAGTATCAGCCTGCTTATTGTACGGCCGTAACGCCGAGTTCGACCTGAAGGACCTCGTGAAGGAGGTGTACAGTCTAGCCTCGCTGACCAATCCCCTTCACTCGGACGTCTTCCCCGGTGTCTGCAAGATGGAGGTCGATGTGGTCAAGAAATCCTGCCGATTGTTAAGCAGCGACAACAATTCCTGTGGCACCGTGAGCATAATCCACTTATGCGTCCTTTCGATCATCTATCTCTGCACAGCTCAGACCCTCATTGGGCGTGGGTGTCCTATATATTACTAATGACATTGTTGAGGCGGAGAATTTCACGTCTAAGGACGAGGATTCTTCATGCCCGGATTTACCGGAGGATTGCGGATTCTTGTTTGCCGCGAGATCAGTTGCTTATTCCTTTCCCTCAGCTGTGTCGTTCTCGTTTGAGAGGATTATAGCCCACCTCGTCCGAAGGTACGAATTTTGCACATTTCGGGCGCCCCTGTGCAAAAAAAAAACATATTCTGCATCCGTCTCGACGCGCTATCATTCAATAGACAAACTTGAAATGGGAAAACTACATTTCATCCGGCGAAAAAAGCTTTTACACGCTGGGGCCAACCCAAAAATCGCGTGCGCACGCAATAAAAAATTCTCTCTTTCGGGCAGTATGTCCGCAACTATAAAAAAAAGGTCACCGCCTCGCGCACATTCGATTCCGAGCCATCGAATAAACGCGGCTGTGACCGACTC
Source organism: Cecidostiba semifascia (assembly GCA_900474235.1). Lineage (NCBI taxonomy): Eukaryota > Metazoa > Arthropoda > Insecta > Hymenoptera > Pteromalidae > Cecidostiba > Cecidostiba semifascia. The sequence goes on along the minus strand of UCQR01109045.1, from coordinate 12,244 downwards.
GTTATACATGTACGACTTTTCGTATATGTACGAATATCAGCTCTGTTCGCAAGTGGAAATAAAAAACTAACGAGAATCATAAATAAGACTGTTGTACGCTGTCACGATGGAAGTAGCGTTGCTGCCGTTTATATGTTTTATTTACCTCGTATGTATATTCGATACTCGTTTTTCTTAAGCGTCTATATGATGAATTTTGAATTTCCTGAACAGATGACTCGACGACTGGTAGCACAGAGTCGATTCTGCTGACATACAAAATGTTGCGGGACCACGCACGTAAGCATAAAGGTATCAAGAGACCTGAGACAGTTGTCCTGGTGACGACCTACTCGGCTTTCGGCAAGGTACAGATTCGCCTCGTCCGTCAACCTCGACAGTCTGACCGTCAGTACCGAGGGTATGAAGCGTGCGGTTAACAGGAACTCAGTGCTCGTAAGTTGGCTCATCAGACAATGCATAAGAGGACGCCTTTAACATTGCGTTTGTCGGAATATGATCGATGCTACGCGCTAATGTCCGAATGACAAGAATCTTATTCCCTTATGACAGCTCGTGATGGATGCGGTTTTACCTCCCGATTATGAAAATGCAGATGAAAAGGAGCCAGTATAGCTGATATCGATTATTTTAATTATTAACATACGTAGTCCTATTATAATGCGGTGATTGTTTGTCAAACAAATATAAGAAGATTCTTTGAACTCAAAAAGTTCAACGGCAGATAATTGTACATTAAGTTGTGTTTGAAAATAAACATAAAGTATAGTGAGAAGAAGCTAACTTTTATCACATAAAGTCGAAAAAGGTGACATTCGCTTCTGGTTGATGCTTCGAAGACGACGACGCGGAAGCGACAAACGAAGATACATTAGCTGTACGTGATGCGCTTAGAGTTTCGTATGTCTTTCACAGGACATTCTCCAAAGGTATATATATATATACGCGCGTGCTCTTTTCCAGGACACGCTTTCAGGGCACATTTTTCCTTTTATCAGCTATTATTTTCTTTAAAATCATCCCCGCGTCGTTAATTTATAGCTATAGATAACGAAAATATTTTAAAACAAAGTGAAAAAATTAGTTAGAAAAATCGAGTTTAAAGAGGTACATTTTGCACTTTTATAACGAGCTTCCAATTTAACAGCGCCCAGTAAAAAGAAATATGTGCATCGAGACTTTTATTTACCGCGCGGTGCACTGAGGATGATATATTCATTACTATTAGAATATTTGCGACTCATAAATGTGTCGTAAAACATTAATAGCGCCTGTTGTATCGCTGTGGACCGAAAAAGAATGAAAAGGATTCGAAATACGTTGTTTGGTAACAAGAAAGAGAGATATGCTTGCAAACTTGCTTTTTTCTATCAACATTTATTCATAAAGTTATGACAGAAAAGAAAAAGTAATTTACAGTACTTTTTGCGCGCATCTAAGAGCAGCTGAATTTATAAAAAAAAACAACGTTATATACCAGCAAAAGTTTTTCCAAGACGCGCAGTTTTGTTACGTAAAGCAGAGTCGGAAAACTTTAAATTTGCCCGAATTCCTGAAGTTTCGAGCGCTAAAAATCTCAGGCGCGATCATTTCATATTCATAAAAATTTTCAATCCAAGCTGCAAAATTAAAAATATAATTACAGCTGGTCTGCTCGGCACCAAACTTCCCTTACGAAACGATGGACAACATTGAGCATATCTCGCGACTCGGTCTGGAGCACGACATCCCGGTGCACGTGGACGCCTGCCTCGGGGATTTCCTGGTCTACTTTATACGTGATTCACAAATAAGAATGTTTCCACTTTTGATGTTTTGAATCAAATAATAACGAATCGTACAATGGAATCGTAATGGGAATTCAATATCATTAATGAGATAGTTATTAATATCGGAATTAAAACAGGTCGTTTCTATAGCATCAAACATTCATACGTCACTTTGCACACAGTGCGTCATCAATTAAATGATATTAATCGTATAACATGATATGTAAACCAATTATTCTCCAAACTCTAGATCAATATGGAACTGTAGTCCAAGTTATACTCTCTCATTCGAAAAGCCTCGTTATATCACATTAATTTGCCATTTGGTAAAGTGAAAATCCGCTACGATCAGTGTGTAAAGTTGACAATTTGCAAACGTAATAACACAAAAAGCCTGAGCGTCACTAATTCCCATCTCTCTCTCGTCGTAAAATATAACCCGTGCCATACACGAAATCCATTATCAGGTTAATTTTCAATTAGCGACTTAATTCCATTGACGGAAAATGAAATGTTTGTAATTTCATTTCGTAGGATTCAAAGCATCGAGCTCGACGTAGCTTGTCCTGTCTGGAAATTCCTCAAATATATAGCTTCTTTCACTGTTGGGCTCGCGCAGCTGCAGTGTAATTAGATTATAATTATAGTTCATGAAATATGGCGCCTAAAGTTGCATTGCGATAAAACAGCGGCGGGAGGTACGAGCGCGAGCCCTAATTGTGATAACGATCTCGAGGCTGTCTTAATTTTTTTTAACGGGAGCTTTGATGCTTTTTACGACTCACTTTTAAACATCGTTTACAGTCGGTTATATATAGCATGAATTTCGCCGCTAACTTTGTATTTATGCTTTTCTGAATAAAACATCGCGAACAAAGCTGAAATGTATTCAAGCATGAATTCTCTTTCGATGAGGCGACGAATTTTAATTCAAGAAAATAAAATCGGGCTCTCTCTCTCTCTTCGAAAAATCATGAAATGTACCAATAACACGAATATCTGCTCTCATCACTGTGCTTTCCTAATAGAGTCATTCCTTCAGGCCGTCCCCATCGACGATCATGTTGAGATTATTTTAGCTCTATAAGCAGTTATTATTTGTTCTATCGCCGTCTGTCATCGATTGACTTAAACTTTCATGCCACATTCAATATCTTCAAGTCGAACATGGCAATACCATATAGGTATATCGATACGCGCTGACGTATACTCAATATTCCGTATAAAGTTTTCCCGTTGGCGAATGCTCTTGCCTCCCCAAGTTAGATGACATTCCTAAACAGGATTAAAATATAACGTATGAATTCAACATAATATACGCATCACTTTCATTTCACCGTAAATAAAACGTGTTTCATCTTATTTTCCGGCACGGCTCTGAGTGTGAGCGACGAAGAGTAAAAGCAGAAAAATCGAAAGCTTTCCAAGCATGAATTTCCGCAATTTACTCACAATACCATATGTATATATTACAATAAAAGCGCTTCCAGAAGAAAGCTCTCACTCGAGAAGCAATCGTTTAAAAGCACCGCCTGTTCATCTGGTATACATATATCCATGTATACAAGAAAGGAGTCTTTCTACCACGTACGCCATCACATGCCAGATGTCGAACGTCCTTAAACGTTACATCGACAATTGCAGGCGCTCAGAATGGCTGTTCCATTTAATACAGAGAACCGTGGGCGGTTCCGAGTCCTATATATACGTCGTCATCGTGGTCGTCGCCACGCACTTCCACTTCGCTGAGATCCGAGAGTTGTTTGTTTTCAGCGAATCAAGTTACCAGGTGCGGTTTCCTCGACTCTACCGGAGCGAAAGAGAGATGCACCTTACACCTGAGAGCCGCTGCAACTATCGATTACGCAAGCCCTCGGCGATTGGTTGGTGGGATTTTAATTTGTTTGATACACCACTTCGCGCGAGCGCGAGAGAGCTTTTTTTATGCTTTCCTTCCCATTTTATGAGTCGAAGCTGCTGTTTTTAGAGTGATTGTATTAACGGTTCGATGGTGGAATTTTCAATTTTTAGATCTTCTGCGTACACAGCTCGCGCGGAAAGGCTGCTGCAGGTCTATCGGGGATTAAATTTGACGTTTACTTCTCTCGCTTCGCGACACATACAGACAAACATCGAGATGAAAGCAGAGAACAATCAGTACCAGTGAATATCGTCATTGGAAAATGTATTTACTCCCCGAGCGTGATATTGACCGCGTTGCGTCCCCAAAGACGGAAATGACTCGGTTGTTTGTCCTGGGATTTGTGCGACGAGAATTTTTCATAGTCGACTTATATGTGTGAGTTGGAGTACGCCCTCGGCGGATCAGCCGAGACCATACTAGATCGCAGCATCGTAGACGACATCACCAGGAGCTTTTAGACACGACTTCGTATGGTACCGAGATTCTGTAGATCTACAGCTCAATTTCCGGCATCAAAACTTCGATTTCGTGATCACGTGAGACTGCTCAAGTTCATAGAACACCACGAGATTTCTTATTTTTTTTATTTTTCTTTCTCTGCTGTTTTGTTTAGCACTTTTTTTCGTTCGGAATTCTCAATAAAGGAGGAGCTTTTAATAAAAGCTGCACAAGGGGTGTGTCTAGTGGACTTTGTTCATTTCTGGACTTGAGAGAAAGTTGATCCTTTGGTCAGATAGCTGCTGCTGTAGCGTTAACTTCTGCACAGAAGAAAAAGAAAAAGCGCGCTAATTCGGTGAAGCAGGCCAGTTTCCAAGTAAGTACACGATGAAGTGTTTCGCAATTAAGATGGAGCTGTGCGCTGTGTAATAGCCTTCGAGTTTTTGATTTAAACTTTGCTTTGTACGTATCTAGCTGAAACTCTAGTAAATATATCTATACTTCAATCATATCACAACGTTTATTATTTCCAAATTTTGCACAGCTTTAAAACGAAAGAGACAGGCATTAAATCATCACGAGCGCATACAGTCGATCGTAAGCATTTACTCCTAATAGAAAAGTGAAGCTTTTAATTCGACGGATCCCGACAAAGCCCCACGATTGTATTATTCAACGCCGCATTCAACACACCGCATACGCACTTTGATTTTCCGTCTAGTCGCGTATATGTGTATCATGAAACAAGAAAAACGCGTTTTATCGTGGATCAGCCACCGCTGCGAGAATAGTCGGAAAATCAACGGTTATCATCGTTACAGCTATGCTTCACGGATGATGAAGTCGAGCATAACGATCACTTGCACGCGCTGACAATGAGTGATATACAAACAGCTCGAAAAGTCATGTGAGTACACATCACACGCAGTTTCGTGCGATTCAAAAATTCACAGAGATTTTCCGGTCGCGAGAAAAGAGGGGAAAAGTACAGAGCGAGTTACAAAGGAGCATAACCCTACACCATGTGTAGGGTTGCTGACGTCAAGAGGATAGTTGTTGCTGGACCGATATCGAAGAGGATATGTAGAGTGCAGTCTGGAACTCTGCGGGAGAAGCTTTTCAGCGTCACGAAAGTGGAATGGGGATTTCGTATTTGTTGTATGTCTGCATACATAAAAATAGATATATTGATCTTGCGCGTACTTAAAAGAAAAGTTGAGAGCGAGTATTGAAAGTTCTCGAAAATTTTCCAGTCTGCGCATGACATCGCGCGCAAACATTATACGAACTAAGCACATTATACGGGTCAGGTACTCACGGGGCGCCGTCGGCCTCAGCAAGAATCTCGGTCTTTTCTGTCCGGCTACTGCGCGGACACATATATGTGAATACCGACACGTTTGCTTCTCTGTCTCCCCTCTAGCTCCTTTCTCGAGCTATTATATATTTGCATTTTCATGCAAAATATGCAATAACTCCGTTCAAAAACTATTAAAAAAATTTTTTTTACGGGGCACCACCTACTGAACCACATTTTTCTGTTCTTTATGCAACATTCCGAATACGGGAAAAATATGGCGGTAATACGAAAGAGCAGCACACGCGGTTTTGCTAGCTAGTTTAAGTTCCTCTGGGAATTTAACATTGGAAATCAATAAAAAGTTATAGACATTCGTTACTATTTGTTATACATTTGTTTCCTCGAACGACCCCACCGCAAATTATATGAATAACAATTTTCCTCGAATAGCCTCTAATATAACACGAGTAGCAAGTGCAAGTTGAGCTTGCGATGATATTTATTCGTGATGCGCGCGGAGTTACACGACGCTGCGGTTTTTGGCAAATGTTTGCGAGAGAAAGAGAGAACGTCTACACATCGCAGGCTGAATGTCAGCCACAGGCCAAACTCCCTCGGGTCAGTTAATTTTCTTCAATGTATAGCTCATACACGTCGTCAGTTTGTTTAGATTATGAATCAGGTCGTTTTTGGCTATGTGAATTTTTAGCTCCTAATATACTGAAAAAAGTCAGATGATTATCAGTTGATAATCGTGACAGAAACGTCAGCTGATTGTCAGCTGATAATGACCATTAAAACATTTTCATTCAATAAACTATTTATTTTTTGACCTTTTAGTGTATAAGGGCGTATGATGACGTTATATCATTTTCCGTTTTCGAAAGCTGATAAATTTTATACCGAGAGCTGCTATATTATGTGCAATACTTTCGCAAAACGTTTCGGCGATATTATAGGACCGTTTTTGAAATATTGATGATTACAAGGCGCATTAATATGGCAGAATGTAATAAAGAGAAGTTTACTCGAACTCGCGATAATCTATTGGCGCCACTTGGAGAGAGTTTCGAAGTACCTCAATATTAACGTTTTCCTTAATTGCGAGATGGGATCAATAATATTACCGTCATAACGTCGCGAGCGTGCGCGTCTTTTTATCGAATACCATTTCAATTGCGTTCGTAATTTTAATCGAGTTTCAGGTCGCGCTGCATAAATTAAAAATCGAATAAAATTCAGAATAATGCGCATCGAATTTACTTTAAAATCGCATCACATGCATAAATTTTAATGTCGATACCGTATATAAAGCTCTTACGATGAAAACAGAATTAGGACAGAGCACCAGTTCGACCGAAACCGCGCACAAATTAATATATATGAATTTCTCATAAACGTCGAATAAAACACTGCGCGGCCGGCAAGAAATAAATAAACAGTCAAGTTTATATAATAAGAACGAAAGACCAAACCTCCTCGCTCGCCTCCTCGTCCCTTGAAAAGAGAACACAATAAAACGGCAGCTGTTACTTGAATCAACAAAGCAAAAGCTAAAGCCTTGTGGACAGTAGCAAGAAAATCAAGCATATCTGACTGCTCTCTCTCTTTCATACTTCCGCGAGCAACAATATAATTATAGAGACTTTGTTTGTCGATATCACACATACCAAACTATACCGCATAGAGGGACTAAGAATGCAAAGCACGTAGCGTTTCTATATATATATATATATTATACGCGTGCAATAATAAATTGGAAGCTTCGGAGTATGTGGGCCACGCGGCCGCATTTCCGCGCGCCTCTCGTGAATAATCAAAAATGTCCTGTGTGTATGTACGTATATATGCTTGGAACAGGCTGTGAGCGCGTGGGAGAATTCGCAGCGTTTCCGCGACGGAAGGAGAGCGAGAGATGAAGTTTGCGGAGGAGAGCTGGCGGAAGACTGTGTTTTATGCGTGAGAGCGAGAGAGGTTTTGAGAAGTTTCCGAGAAAAATGTACTGCGTGAGATGAAAAGACGAAATTTTTTTTCAAAGGGTGGAGGGTTGATAAGAGATAATTTCAAAAATTGCAGGTTGTTTTATTGATTGATATAAGTGAGTTTTAGATTCGTCTGGAGAATATCATGTTAAGATATATGACGTGACTCTGTTTTCCGATATCGAATAGGATACAAACGTGAGATCACACGAGGTACAGTGAAACTGCCAGTCGCGCATTGGCTTTTGATATCAAGGGAATAAGGTACAAGAGGATGAAGTCAAGCACTTGTTGCGAAATCGATGCCGTTGCTAGCGGATAACGGGTACCAAGGCCGAATTTATGTAGTCAGCCGCAGGTGCTTATACTTTAAGCTGTGTTGATATTAAGGTTACGTGGATTGTTATTACACAGTAAGAGATGAATGATGCTTTTTATTTGGTATACTACTGTTAAGCGTTCACAAACGAATTTTCCAGCTTCCTTTGACACGTAAACTTATTTAATTAAGCTAAAATTTTACATCAGTTACAGGTTTAATTTAAATTTACGCAAGTTTCAAAGTTTCCCAGGTAGAAAGTGTACGCAGCACGCGATTACGCAGGTTAAAATTTTAAGCTACCGCAGCTCGTTGAATTACGCGTATATAGGGAAGGAATGTAGACGACGTGCTCCTTTATGCAGCTTTATATAAAACCTTATAAGGGCCTACTGCTGCTGTTGCTGACGCTAGGCTCGCGCAGTAAACTCGATACAAAGCGTCATCGTTAAGAGAGAAACGTATAGAATTCGAGCATAAAATGAAAACTACTACTTCCTTATCGTTTTAGCACTGCCAGACACGTTATATTCGCTATTGTTATTATGAGATAATCTTTCCGTGATTTCACTCACTTGCAGCAGAGCTTTACTTAATAACGCACACAATAGGAATCATTCCAGAGATATTTTCTTGCGAAACCCACCTTTTATACAGCTCCTTTCAATGAAAAACTCTACTATACACAGGTACAGCGAACTACAATTAACAATACTACAAGCTCATTCGTAAACAAGCAATGCTTGATTGATCCCCGGCCGTGACCTGATTCAGCGCAAATTAAAATCTCAAGACCGGTCTCTACTGCTGCGACGAAAAAAAAATCAGGTTCGCTTGAAAAGCAAAGCCAATGCCAAAGCCAATTTGAATCCGAGCTATACTCGTGCGGGTATAACGAACCATTTCATCGACACAGTGAGAGTCACACATGCTCGCCATAATCGATCCGAGCGCGACCAGATGTGCTCTATAATACTCTTTTTTAAAACGTTCAGAGCGCGACTAATTCGTTCAATTCCAGCGGAGCTGAGAGAAAGATATGTATATATATATATGCACGCATGAATGGAGATGAAAGAAAGAGCGTCGAATCGTATAACAGCCTCCACGCGATGTGTGTATACACATACCCACATACACACAATTTGTATACGAGAGAGGAAGCGATTTAATAAGCGGCCATCAATCTTGAACTTGCTTCTCCCGACAGCTTAACTCAAGAACTCGTTATTATGTACTTCGCGCCACCGGTACACGCGCACTAGAAATGTAGATCCGAATCGGCCGTGGGCGAGCTTTTAACCTTCCGTCTGTCAGAACGTTTCGCTGATGATGTATAGATCGGGAAAAAAAGCAGATGAAGTATTGTTATGTATATGTATCGCAAGGTACACGTGAAAATTGGAACTGCTAATTGTACGAGGGATGTTTAATGATTACCGCGGGTGTAATCGCGTCCGCCGATTGTTCTACGAGAGGAAAGGATACTACTATATTAATAGCCCAGAATCCGCAAGGTTTGAAATTGAAAATGGAATAAGCTTTTTATTTTTATGACGACGGCGGCAGCGGCTCTCGCTTCAATCTCAGTCTGGATAATGAATTTACGATAAAGGATGAAGGCCAAATGAGCATTACAATGTTAGAGTTATAATTATATCTCAGTCATATTAATTTTGTCTTATTTAGCCAGTATTAGTACACAGTTCACCAGTTGAATCGGCAGAGGCTAAAATGGGATTGCGCGCGATTGCGCGTGTAAAAGTAAGCCGGAAAGCAGTAGTGATGCGCGCGACTGCATGTGACTGGAAATTGAGTAATTAGCGCGCTCTCTCTCTCTCTCTCTCTCTCTCTCTCTCGCGCGCGCGCGCGCACGCGAGATATTTTCGCGATGAGCAATAATGCAACTAAACTCGCCTCGCATGGTTCCATAAAAGCCTTTTGTTTTATTCGTGTATACATCCGTACGATTATATTAATTATAACTATTTTGGGTATTCGACATAAGCACATGCGATAGTTAACTTTTGAAGCGACTTTCAGAACAAAGAGTCCTCTATTCTAACATACGAACTAAAACTATGCAATAATTAACGCAAACTTGGTCGAATAGGCGTAGGCGAATTTCTCCGAGTGCTTGCGACGACGCGCCTTTGCGAATGCGGGAGAGTGATATACATATATATACGTGATGCATGCACACAACTCGATGAACAAGCAAAGAAGCGAGTGCAGGAATGACGTAAAACACGTGGCATGAGAACGATCGCATCATTTGCCGACGCAAGGATCCACTACTCTGCGCTTTAATTGAAAATGAATAGGTCGATTGATGGACTGATGGTTCAATCTATGATGCCAAATATACGCTTCCGCACACGATTTACGAGCTACTGTAGCCAGAGAGACTCTCCAGAGTATATCCTGCTGCACAACCTTGGGTATGTATACGTGTATACATATTATACAGGTAGATCTTAATCGCCGAAATATTGCGGACAGAACCGCGTATACGGGTGCTGTGGACGCGCCATCAGTGGGTGGGGACGTTTAATGGGTTAATTATGAGTAGACGTGCATGTGCGCGCACAGCTCGTGGGAGAATCTGAGCTCTGCACAAGCTTGAGCGCGTCGAACAGATGCTTTGAGATGATTAACGAGCGCACCGGTGTGGGTGCGTATATACCTATGTGTGCATAGGACAGGGGTGAAAAGTGCGTTAGATCGCTGCGAGAGTGATTTATTGGCCACGGTGAGGATTAGCCATAAATAAGGGATATGAGCTACCATATCTATATATACAAGGATGCGTTTTCATGCAGCGAATAAGTAGCGAGTAAATCTGAGTGAAGCAAACTGCGAAAAATAACTTAAATTACAATGTTTTATTCGCTTGATATTGATGTATAATATTTTCTATTTCATCCATCGACTTATCTGGAATCTTATGGACAGTGTAAAAATACTTGAACACAATGTTTATATATATTAAAACATTTTTAAATATAAATTTACCGTTTTATATTGCGAGTTATCTTATATTCGGGCACGTGTGTTGATTTGAGCAATCAAGGTTTCCGCTAGCTTATAATAAACACAGACCCATATACGTATATCGACAAATCTATCACATTGTGCGATACTATACTGTATAACAATCATGAAGGTACTCGTTAGTGTATTCTTGTTGTGCTTTGCGGTTAATTGCCATCAATGGTAAGTGAAAATCATTAATTTGTACAATTTTTAATAAAATATTGTACGATACTCGATTCCTATGTTCACTTTCCGGCACGGCGTAAGCAGCTCGCCGTGCCAGAATGTGCCTCATACGACACTTGTATCGTAATGTACTATTATTTCAATAACTATTTCTTCTTGATTCTCAATTTAAATTTAATATCTTAATGTTCAACGGATATACAATATTTTTGAAATGTAGTTCAAGTAGCCATGTGCATTGCATATAACTACTACTTACGTTTTTACTCAACAAAATCAATCGTATATAAAATAAAAAAAAAATCTATATATCGAATTAAGAGTTGTTTTCTTGTTTTACCATATTTACCTTGTTAAACCTACCTTTTTATGTATGACAGCATTCCCGCGTATCATTGGTGGCCACGATGCTCCCGAGGGCAAATAACTTTATCAGGTATCGCTCAGGCTTTACGGCGTCTATCACATCTGCGGTAGCTCCATTATCAACAAACGCTGGATCTTAACTGCTGTTCACTCTCTGTTGGAGCAAGTATCGTCCGTACCAAGTATCAGTTACTCGCCGTCTGATATCAAGGTTTTCGTCGGTACCAACAAACTGGAAGGCGGAAAACCTCAGGTCTACCAGGCTGAGTATCTGACTTATTATCACAATTTCAACTATGCCAGTAGTGTCAACGACATTGGCCTGATCCGTGTTGCTGAAGAAATCGAATTCAACGTGAAGGTTCAGCCCATCGCTCTGACTTCTGAGGACATATCGAAGGCTGGCACTCCTGTCGTTCTTAGCGGATGGGACAAGCTTGAGGTAATTTTTGCGTGACTCTATAATTTCAATTTTTAATTAATCAAGCTGAGAAATGGTTTATTAAGCTGTGTGATTCAGTATGCAGGCGCTTTTCCCAACAACCTCCAGGAAATCGACCTTAAGATCTTTAATAGAAAAGTGCAACCAGTCCTGGAGTACTATTCATAAGATAAATATCACTTACATATGCACCTTGATCAAACGTGGAGAAGGTTTCTGCAACGTGAGTTTTATTTTTTAATATTGTTTGCGATTGCGAAATGGATGTAACTTATAACGATTGACTACATATATTTATATTAATAATTAAATTCTCATGTCCCAGGGTGACTCCGGTGGTCTTCTTCTCTCTAAAATCTGAAGAGTTAATTTTTCACTCTTCCGAAGAGTCACTACCCAAATGACTCTTTGAAGAGTGATTATCGTCGATTTTTCAATCTCGAAAGTTGGAAATTCCCACTCGAACGAAAAGAGTGATTAAA